>VZSZ01000452.1:17155-97579 GCA_013398815.1 Ibidorhyncha struthersii | reverse complement strand
TATCCTATCCTATCGTATCCTATCCTATCGTATCCTATCCTATCGTATCCTATCCTATCCATCTTTTCCTGTCTATCCAATCCATCTTTTCCTATCCTATCCATCCTATCCTATCCATCGTATCCTATCGTATCCAATCCTATCGTATCGTATCCTATCCTGTCCTATCCATCCTGTCCTATCCTATCCTATCCATCCTATCTTTTCCTATCCTATCCATCCTATCTTTTCCTATCCTATCCATCCTATCTTTTCCTATCCTATCCATCCTATCTTTTCCTATCCTATCCATCCTATCTTTTCCTATCCTATCCATCCTATCCCTCCTAACTATCAAGGAAGTCTGTATTCTGGGAAGAGACTTAAGAAGCATGTTACTTAAAGTTTCACAGAGAACAAAATTCTTTATTCCAGCTGAATTTTCTATACCAGCTGATGTACCATGTCAGGAAATTCATTTAATAGATGTATATAAAGAGCAAGGGAGATGCTTGTAGATTATCCATAATAATGCTACAAGTATATAAAATCTCTGGTTGTTTGGGGTAATGCTTAAAACTCAGCTATATCCTCTTAATACCCACTTTTAAAATAAAAGGTCATGTAGTTGCCCCTCATGAATGAAAATGTGAGTTAAAAGTTTTGCTCTTGAAGAGGGATTGCACATTACAAAGAGGTCAGAGTCGTCAGTCATTTCAGAGTACATGCAAAATGCATTGATTTCTGTTCACAGAGTTAGCAAAGTAAAAGGAAACCACCCTGTAGTGGCATTAAGACAAGACCTAAATCCAGACAAATAGTGTTTGTTTGCCTTGTTTGAACAAACCATGACATTCATACAAAAGCAAGTGCAGTCCATTCTTTTAAAGTTCTTTGGAAAAAAAAATCCAAAATAGGTAATTTTCTGGCATGGAACAAGTGCAAAAAAAAGATTTGCCAGCTGTGTGAAAACAATGCGCACGCTTGCAGTTTCTGCTGTCTCCAGTGATGAGTGTTTTGGACATAAACCCAGCCTGCTTTTTTGTGAATGCAAAGGCACCCTGGAGGCAGCAACTGCTAGTGGTGCTCAACTCACCCACACTTTTGGCAAACCAGTGCTCCCGTCAGTCAGCTGGAGGTTGGCTGGGACCTCCTCCTTGGTTCAGGCAGAATAGTATTGAGACTTTTCTTCTCCAGTTTTATAAAAATAAATTTAGATGTTCTTTTTCTGTGTAATACTGGCACAAAGGAAAATGTTTTCTCACAAAAAGAGTTGGCTTGTGTGGTGTTCTTAAGACAAATGTTGCAGTCCCATTTTCCCCTCTAACTGGGGTTCTCACCTTCCTAGGCAAATGTGCAAAACAAAAAAAAATTAAAAAATAAAAAAATCCAGTCCATACTGTCCCATAAATCTGTGTCTGTCAGTCCGTATCTGGCTGCAAGGCAGGAGACACACATCTCTGGCTCTAAGTCTACCAAATGTTTGCTTCGCATTTCAGCCTCATATATCTTCAAAGTTGAATACTGACACATTCATCTGCTGTGATTCTGTAATACTGGATGGTAGCAAAGGTACAGTTCTCCACCCATTCTCCTCCTTGTGCCTGATTTTCCTCACAGTGTAATTTTGCTGAGCCTGTTGCTCCAGCACCCCCGCTTGGCAGCTCTGGGGAGTGTCAGACTGCAACGGCTCCTCATTTTCACCTGCCCGCTGACTGAAACTTTTTTCCGCAGGATGAAATTGAAGTTCACATGGCTGTTCATGGCGTAGAACACGTTGGCGTTGGCTGGCATCACCAGCTCTGCAAAAGAGGGATCACCAGAGCAAGCGTTACTTTGCAGTACTGCATGTAGCAGAAGGAAAGCCAGGAGAGAAGAAGGACCTGGTGAACAGCCTGAGCATACACAGCCAGGCAGTGCTGGGCCCCTTTCCTTCTTCTGCTGGGCCTCTTCAGCCAAAGCTGCGTCGGGTGGTGCCCACAGCAGCTGTCCCACAAAACAGGGTTGCAGAGGAGAGGAGATGGAGGCCAAACCTAGACCACGTACATCCAGCCTGGCAGAGGCCCTGGCAGCTGCTCCCAGAGGAGGCTGTGCCGAAAGGTCTGTTCGGGCAGGTGGATGACAGCTGTAGGATCGGGGCCTGCCCTGATCCCAGGGAGGTCATACCCTGCCACCCGATCCCTGTGGCAGACTGCTCAGGGAGAGCGAGCAGCTGCTCTTTGGTTGATGGCTCTGCAGCTGCAGTGCACGTATGGATGTCTACCTGGCAACCCATAAGCAAGCTCTGCCTGTATAAAGCGGTATGCCGACAGGCCACCATAAATCATCCCTGTGCACCAGCTATCAAGGGGGGTTATTCTCACTGGCAGCTGTGACAACATGTGTATGGCATTTCTAATGACACTTCACATTTTAATCTCTCTCAAGCAGCAGCGTTCTGCTTCCCTACCTTTGTCTACAGAGATGACCTGTACAAGCTCATAATCCTCAGCTGAGTCAGATTCCAGGTTGTGCTTCAACATAGCTCTCTCGATGACAGCAGGAGTTTTGTCTTGGCTAGTTAGCTGGAAAGACAGAGTTGCAGTGTGACATTCTGCTTATTCACTGTATATAAGGATTTAATAATTAGCAGAGGTCTGCCTTTCTGCAGACCACTTAGTCTCTGAAAAGATTTCAGAGAACTGAAAAAATATGATGGGACAGTAATGAAGTAGTAGGTACTGCTAGATACTAAAACATGGTATTTGTGACATTTGGTGGTGGTGGTTTTTTAGTTCAAGATGACAGATACTGTACTAGAAGAGACAGCAGTAAATCACAATGTCTGCTCTCCTGAGCAAACACTTTGAGAGACAAGACATTGTTCTTACTAGCCGTAAAAGTCCACATAAATAGCTGCTCCATCTGTTGTTTGCAGACATCAATTAATCTGCAGTCTCCTGTGCTAAATACTTTCTTTGACATCCTGCAAAGATTTTTGGCCTTGTAACTGGGTTTACTGTCTGCTGTGAAAGTGCTGTGCATCCGGAGCAGACACAGGGCTGGCTCCCTCCAGAGCCTTATACAGTCAGAAGGAAGATTTGCCTCGCCAGTAGCCGAATTTGTGAGGCTCTCGGGGAACAGCTCTTTGCAATTTGGGGAGGTCAGACCATTAAAATCATAAGGTAGCTAAGCGTGCCAAGAACTACCCCTTCTGTGTGTTTGTTCCCCCCAGGTCCTGAGGGACCCAAAGTGTTTGCTTAGCAGCTGAGTCTCTGTCAGGCGTCTGCAGAGATTTTGTGCAGGCGAGTCACATCACCCACGGTCCAGCACAGACCCTGCGCTCCCTAGGCCACTGGCCCAGCACTGCCAGTATCCCTCTGTGGAACCAGCGTCAAGGGAAACACCCGAACGCTGGTTGCTGCTGGTCTGGCAACCTTCGCCACAGAGAGAAGCTGTATAATTAAGGGGCTTGTCAGCTTCCTCACACACAGCTCCCTGTTTCCAGAAACCAGCTCTTGGGGAAAGCTTCTCCAGGCAAAATTTGGCACGTGGCATCTTGTGTCAAAACTCACACACGAATTCTGAGCTAGAGAAAAAGCAGCTGGCGCTAACAGAAGGGAAGGAGCAGCAAGGCCTGCCCTTGATCAGAATGCTTCACTTTGAACTTTTTGCTCAATTACAAGTTTTAATTTCAAGACCAGAAACTTCCACAAAGATGCTATTTTCAAACCTCTCAGTCATACCATGCTCCACATATTTTGAATTATAACAGTTGACATTTTCCTTTTCAAGCCGGGTTTGATTAATCAGCTCAGTGAAAACTAAAAGCACCATTTGTTTAAGTCATCCTGGGTGAAAACATCACCAACGATAACAGCATTTTGCAGTTCCACACCACTCACCAGGATGCTCTTGTACATGTTGCCATTGTTGTCTTCTATGCTGATGCGGATGATGCACATATCTTTGTTCTGCTGGTTGTAAACAGGAGGCAGTACTTTTGAGGTACTGGATGTCTCGGAGTCAGAGCACTTGTCATTGGAGGACGGCAAAGAAGGGGGTGGGGTTGAAGATAACACCCCCGAGGAAGATGTGTCCGTGGAATAGGCGGAGGAATAGGAAGAGCAGGATGATTCAGAGAGCTACACAACAGAAAGAACGAAAGAAAAACACTGTCATGAACTGGAGTTTTTGTATGTCTGGGCACGCATCATTCTGGAGGAAGAACTTGAGAAAGCAGAAGGCACACGCAAAACCCCCATGATCTGCGCTCTGTCCAACAGGCTGACAGTGGTATTCCTTGCCTCCAGAAAAAGTGAGCTTCGCTTGATTAATCTCCCCATTTTAATGAAAACTTACTTCCAATTTTGTCTGCTTGACACAGCACTGCTTGCTTTTGCCTCTCAGTAAGAGCAGGCCAGGAGATGGCAGCATATACAACAGAATCAAGTTGTGGGCAACCAGCCAGGGACTGGGACCAATCGGGAAAGAGCAGAGGGCACCATGGGCACCCCTGCTCCTGCACCAGGTCAGAGCCTTTACACAAGTAAAAATACACATACACCTCCCTGTTTGCCACTTCTCCTTTAATACTCCTTCCTCGATGGAAACTGCCCCCTTCCTGCCCCTGCTGCTCAGGTTTCTCTTCATCTGCCTTGCTCAAAAACTGCTGAGAGGATCTTCCCGTTTCAACTTGCATATCAAAACCACTGTAACAACTGCTCCAAGTGAAGAGTTTAAATGATTTATGGATGCCAGTGTCTGGGACCTCATGCTTCATTTGGTTTAAGAACATTTAGTACAATCTAATTTAAAATACCTGTAAGCTAAACCCCAGCGTGACACTTTTCAGCAAAATATCCCTAAGAACAGCTTCAACAATACAGTTAACACAATTTAGTTCAAAACAGAAAAATCCGTAAGAAAGACGTCCCTGTGAATTCCCATCATCAGATCCCTTCTGCTGGTTTCCTGCCTGTATAGCTTGTCTCTCTGGGTGGTATACATGCCAGGCCCACCTGCTCTCAGCACAAACACTCACAGCTTCAGCCTTACACTCATTGTGCTGTGGGGTGTCCCAGCTGCCAGTGTGCAGGGTGTAGGGCTTTGCCTTCTCTGTAAAAGAAGGAATTCCTGGCATGCTGGTTCAGTGCCTTTGAGTGAGACACTGGTTGCGTGTGCTAAGAGTGAGCTGGTGTGCAGGAGGAGGTGTACCAGCACTGCACTCCGGCTTCCAGAGTGGAATTAAATTGAGCCAAGCAAGGTGGTCATCTTGGCAGCAGCGAGCTCGCGGGAGGTCAAACCCACAGGACTGGTGAGCTCTGACCTTACCTGCATATCCCTTGGTCAACTGCAGCTGCTCTGCGTTGCCCAGGATTAGGCTGTCACTAATGCACAGGAGCTTTCCCACCCAGAAAACATTTCCCCAGAGTGCAGGCACAGCTTCACTGCAGCTGGGCTTTCCTTGGTGAGCACACAGCTGCTAAAGTCACACTTCCTTTTCCAGCTACAGCTGATTGAACATGATGGACATGGCAGCAGGCTGCTAACAGCAGAATAACTCGTCAAACCTGAGATATTCGAGGAGGAAATGACTAGCTGTTGATATTACGCCTCTTCAGCTGATCCCATCTCCTGCTTTATTTGGTTTTGTTTGTAGGGTCTTATAAGTCTTCTTGTCCATGTCACTGCTAACATCATGCTGCCATGTGCCATGAGCAAGTGTGATGCTCAGGCTCCTCACCCTGCTTCCCACAGGCTCAAAGGCAAAAATGCCACTAGCCTGCCCCATCTTTCTCAAAAAGCATGATGAGGGACTGAAAGAAAAATTAACCTCGTGCTTCTCCAGGGCCTCACCTAAACCAAAACCACTATCAGGCACCACAAGAAAATCTGGTTCCAGGGAAGGAGAGCTTCAGTCTGCCTTGTATCTCGGCAACATAGAAGGGACTGTGCAAAAATTCTGACTGGATTGCGTCCATTTGTACATTTATTTCTAGATTCTCCCCATTCCAGTAAAAGCAATCCTCTAGTCAAGACCAACAGGTTTGGGCAAGTGCTTGGCCCTGGCCTGTAGTGTCAACAATCTCCCACAGGCTGGCAACAAGGCGGAGACCGTACCTTTTTCGGAGACTCATCAGGAGTGGTGCAGGCATCTTCAAATTCAGAGTGATTAAACTCACACGATGAAACACTGGCCGAGTCTGTGCTTTCACTAGAACTCCCACCTGGAGTAGATTTGGGTGTCTCTTTGATGGGTGTGCTATGGGTGATCACATCAGAGCCTAGAAACAGTCTAGTATAGAAAAGAAAGCATCAGCCAGTAAGTGAAAACAGAACAGAGCTGGGCTGAGCAAAGCTGTCGTTTGGTTCAAAAATCTTAGATACTGTTTTGTTGTTTTCCTATCTTGAGTGGCCTATTGTTTTCATTTCCTCTATGTTGTGTATACGGTTTGTCAAGAGAGTTTGTTACACACTAACACAATACCTTCTTGACTTAGCGCACCCACCAGCTTCAAGGCAAAAATCAGAGTTAATGCCCCAATATCACAAATGAGACTCCTGTTCAGTCTGTTAAATTTTCAGATCCTTGCCAGAAAATGTTTGATTGTAAGCCTGATGCATTTGCAATCCAAGGGACGAGGTGCAAGTTAGAGGTGTGGCAGCTGGCTCCACCTTGCATGCTCTTGCACACCGCTGTCACAGCCTGGTCCCACTGACACAAGGCAATTCAAGACCTACTCAGTGGCCATAAGTAAGCAAAACAGTGCGTGAAAGGTAATGCATGGCCATACACCAGGCAAAGGTCTTCAGAAGGCAAATTCATCCCTGCTGCAAATTCTTTCACTCAATAAACGTGCCACAGATACCAGTTTCTCTCTAAGAGTCTAACCAGACATGTACACAATGAGGAGATCACAAGAAAGTGTAAATTATAGGCTCTTCCTCTCCGAGACTCATTTCTAAATGCAGGTCAAGTAAATTTAAAGGAGTGTCAAAGGAAACAAACTTTTATAATATATAAGGTAGAGAAGCAAGGTGAATTAGATGCTATGTCAGCATGCAGTTAATGATTTAAAACAATTTGGAGAGGTGTCACTCACTGATTCCAGGATGAATTATGCCAGTCTTTTCTACTGTATTAGTTTGCAAAATACATTCAGAGTGCAGACGAAACAATTCTTCAGAGAGACTGCATAGCGCAAACAAACTTGATTTGGTAAATTACAATACTACAGCACTGAAATGCAGTCAAAAATGAGAGAATAAAGCCTGTGCTCTGCAGCAACAATTCTTATGCACACGCCAAGGGAGACACAAATGAGAGGCTACCGAGAGTTCAGGCACTGTCATCTTCAAAGCTCACGTTCTCATAGCATATCACCACCAACTGGGATGGACTAATCAAAACACTTTCCAAACAGCTGCCTGGATTTTTTTGCGTATCAGAACTCAAAACTCTAGATTGAAAACATCTATTCTTTCAGACCCTAACCTGCAGTAGCACTGACGTGAAGTGAATGGCTCCTGGCTATTCTGGGGAAATTAGGTGCAAGAACCAAGCAGGAAAGGAGAGTTAAGATCTGATAGTGCTGTTAAATTCATCATTTCCCCCCTCATCTTGATCATGCCACTGGTATGTGGGAGACCCTTCGTATCTCCTAATGCATCAGGTTCAAATTTCTCACCTTTAAAATATTTTTACTTCATTCCTTGATCTCTGCTTTCATTCCCTGAAGCTTTCCTTGAATTCCTGCTAGTATATTGTTTCCTGTGTGTGCTTAGCTGCATGCCCCTGTTCTCCACCCACCTCCTGTTTGAATCAGACCATGTCCCCATGACTTTTTTTTTCCTTCTCTAACATGAAGGCAGTTAGACAGATTGTTTTATCAAATGCTTTTTTGCTAACCTTAATTTTCATATTAAAATCCTGCAAGGAATTTTTGCATGCATATAGCAAATTAGACTAAAAATAGGCCATACTTTATCCTCATTTACTCTGTTTTCCTTCTGCATTTAAGGAAGTTATTACTTATAGATATTGAATTTATAATGCAGTGCTAAAACTGTTCCTTTTTTTGACACCTTAAGAAGGCTCGTTTGTTTATTAATGATGAAAGAGATTAGAATTCTCATGACTACTTAAAACAATAGAAAGGGACATCTTCAGACAGAAGTATGCATTTCTAGCTGATGCTGCCTCCTTAAAGTAATGTAGTGATCTGGGTCCCCCGCCAGGTTTTTCAGCTAGTGAAATGAGTACTGCTTGTTGGATTTATCCAGGTTCATATTAACACACCAAATGCCCATTGCCCCATCATACTCACAGGCTGAACCTCTTCACCATGCTTTTCCGAGCTTTTGGCGATGTGGTGCTACTGTCAGCAGTTGCTTCAGCCTCACATGAAAGGGTGAAACTGCAGAACAGAGAGCACTGGGTTAATTTTTACAGACAATACTATAAGTTACATATCTCAAAGTAGCAATGTTCAAGAATGAGAAACCTGCAGTTGTTCCCACTTCACAGAAGGCTGCAACCACACGAAGAGGAACATAGCTCTGTCCACATTTTACCATGATGAAGGGGATATTTCAGTTCTTTAGAATAGTTTTAAAAGTTAGTGCTTTCTTGGATGACATTCATAATTTTATTTGAAAAAAAAATCAAGAAAATACTTAGCATGTGAATCTTGGATACACTGACATTTTTTTTTTACTACAACTCAGTATCTGTGCTTATACTCTTAGTGCAGCAGAGTGGTATTCAAATACCTACTGGAGATACTAAAATGTTCTAAATAAATTGTCTTGGATTGGTCTAGCAGCATGTGCAGTTGCTTAGAACTCAGCAAGGGTGCAAAACCCACCCCGAACGCCTGGGAGACATTAAATCTGATGAGCGCTCAGCAAGCTCTGCATTGCCTTGGCTACCTGCTACCCGCATCCACCAGTCAAATGCTCAGTGACTGCATCTTGAAGTCCCTTAGGATTGTCTTCTGAGCATGTGTCTGGCCATACAGGCAGCCCAGACACAACAGACTATCATATTTGAAAGCCAGAAGCCTGATTTCCAGTCTCTAAACCCTGCTAAGTGTTCAGCAGGTTTTCTACAGCTGTTTAGCAGAAGGCAGATGTATTTCCACTCTCCTTGAGCAGCAGTATATGTAAGTTCCTGTAAGAGGATAGCTAAAGGCTGACATAACCTACCTGCAGGTGGGTGTGGGGTGAGAAAAGCCTGCTTTGCCAGCTGGACTGAGAACCTACCTCTCCTCCTCAGTTAAATGCTGCTGTCTCTTGAACCACTGGATGAATTCTTGGTCTGGTGTCATGCAATAGCTGTTACATGCAGATTGCAAGAGCTTGATTTGGGCAATTACTTCAAATTCCTAAGAAAATAAATAATCAAATAGGAATTCCAATTAGAAAACACGATAAAGCCAAACAGACTCATTCATATACTAAACACATGCAACAACAGATCCAGGACAAACTTTGTTTGACCTGAAGTTCAGTTTCAGTTGAGTAACTGCCTATTTCAAGAACCAGTTTTTCAAACAATGAAGCCTTCCCCCCTCCAGCATCCGTAGTGTGCATCAAAATGTGAACATTTTATCAGACACACAAATTAGAAGACAAACCCAAGGAATCATACTGCACCGGAGAGCTATTTTCAAGTATTAACTGAAGTGTAATACCAGGGCAAACCCACTGAAAAGTGGCACTGCTGGTTGTTCCTCTAGGAACAAGGGCAGCAAAAGGGTTACAAGTTCTTCAGATTACCCTTCACTCACCCCTTCGCTGGCCAGACCAGCTCTGAGAGAAGCTCTGTACTTAGGCGGTTCTCAGGCAGAAAACAAGGGTAATAATTAGGGGTGCTTGTGATGAAAGCAGAGAGCCTGATCCTCCCTGGCTTTGCACTTTGTGCACTCATGCTTGCACCAGAGGAATGTAAAATGCTACCCTTAAGACCTGTGACTAGAATGCGCTGCTCTTCTATAATGCCACTTGCATACGCACTTTACCAAAATAATTCTTAAACCCCCCTTGTGTTAGGTTATAGAACCAGGATGCAGGAATGATGCTGAGCACTCAGCATGGATCAGAGGGGAGCTTTGTCATTGGTTTGTATGAAGCTGGACTGATGACCACAGGTAAGCTCACGCAGCTCATTATTAGTAGTATCTTGAGCCGTTATACATACAAGGCAAGTCCAAGAAGTGGTTTGTAGAGCTGGGAGCAGTTAAGGAAAGGAAATGGCTCTATCGCAGCCAAATCCAAGTCTGCTTTCAGACCCCAGAACAGAGATTTGGCACGGCTTCATTCAGACAGATGTAACACTAGTACCTTTACTCCTACATAGTATTACTTAGCTCTGACCAGCAAGGATCAGGCTGAAAGGAAAGACTGATAGCATTTATTTCTCAGTGCCATGTACCTAGTTTGCTCTCTGTGGTCTTCTAACTACAAACAGTTTACTGCAGCAGAATGAAGATGTTTACAAACTGTATCTTCTGGAATGTGAAGGTCTCATGCCACCAGATCTGATTCACTCTCAACACATAGGACATTACACGTGTAACGTATTCCCATGAACACTAAATGGAGGGAATGTGTATGTCAGAGATGTAAATTCCATGGAAGTAAGTGGCCTGCAGCTCCTCTTCCCCTATTGCACGCATCTAAAAAGTAGGTTCTTTTTCTGCACCACCCCTCCCAGTTTGGCAAAGGCTCACAGCATTTCAGGGATTTAGTCTTTCCTCATGAACTTGCATTAAAATTAGCAACTGGTGTATATGCTTGAGCAAAGACAACAGGCCTCACCAAAAGAACACTCTAGAAGAGGGCATCAGTAAACTAAAAAAAAAAAAAAAAAAAAAAAAATTACAGAACATTCAACTTACCCTTCGCCTCTTCTCAAAATTTATCAGGCCACCCTGTTGGAAGGAAGGAAAAGGGATCAGAGTAGAAGAGCACATGCTCAGTTGAATTTAATCACAAACAAGATGAAGTACCAAGGCTAATGTAAAGCACAGACCTGCCCTGAGCAAGGACCTTCTAAAAATACCTGTTTCCAGATCTGGTATAAACCACAGCACTCATATATTCAAATCTCCAAAAGATATCTGTCCCCATGGCCTAAATGGCAATCTGTCCAAGAAAAAAAGCCCAATACAAGAATGCTCATAAAAGCTGTGTTGAGATCAGGTCCGAAGAGTGCTAACAGGGTTTTGCATGCAAGAAACAAACTTGGCTTTTTCCTGTGCTGTGAGTTTAGCAGTGTTCCCAGTGAGTTTCAGAAACACCAAATGAACGCAAAGCATGGACAGAAGGGAAACTGCCAAAAAGAAAATGGATATATAACAATTTCACACAGGCCTGCTTTAGTGCAGTTTTGCAAAACAACCACCGAAGAAACCAGCAACCATTACCAGCACCGGAACAAGTGTATTTGCCCATTCTTATCATAAATACCAACACTAGCACAATGAAGGCTAAGCGCCTGCAACGTGGCTCCTCAAGTGTCTTCAGTATGGGGCCAATTTTCAAAGGTGTTTGAAAATCTTTGAAACAAACGCTTTTGAAAAATTGGCCCCATCTTCAGTCTTTGTTAAACAATGAGACTCTGTTGCAGTCCTTTTCTCTTCATATGCTAGATTGGTTCTCCCTGCTTGTTCAGCTAAAGAGAAATGAAAAAACAAGTCTTTAATCACTTTAGGGCTCAGACATGTCTGAGTCAATACTGAAGCAACTTCAGTAATCAGTCTGAAGAGCTGAGTTCATGATTCTGTCTTTTTCACCAATTATTCACAGAAATCTTTACACCTAAAATGGTTTTTTTCAGAAAAATAAAACAGATTAACAGAAATCCTACTCTCTTCACATTTTCTACCCTAAGACGACAAGGCAAAATACAGTGTTAAGCTTGTTAAGATAACTGCACCCAAGTTCACATATTGCTTCCTTATTTCAGAAAACAGATTCCTCCATTTTTAAGAACTGCACAAGAAGCTAGTAGAAGATACATGAACAGACACACTCAGTAACTGGGAAGCCAGGGAGGATATTTAGGATTCAAACAATTGCCCCAAATTACCTCAATATAGTCCTGAAGGGCTGTGTCAAGCATGGTGAGATCAGTGAGGAAGGTACCAAGATAAGGTACCGTGCCTTGCATTACTCCCTGCAAATGATCAGAGTAATATTGGAATAATTGACTGAAAAACGGTAATAATTAGAATGCTAAAATACTCCTGTATAAGAAAATGAAATAAATAAAAGCAGTCTGCTTAACCAAACAGTGGTCTTAGAAATTATGCTTTCTTTCATTACATCATCCTCAGTATCTAATCTAGAATTTAAATCAAATTCTAATGAGAGCAGGATGCTCTCACAGATATTGCTAAGTGGTTTTATATTACCATGTTGCCACCATACACTGATTTCTAACAGTGGGGCACCAGGAAACCCTGCTGTGGAAGAAGCATTGGGCACCAGGGACAGGGTCCCTTGGTTACCTGCTACAAGAGAAAGAACTGGGGAATGGTCCTGGCTAGCCTGTGTAAGCAGTTTCTCTCTCTGCTTCATTCCAGTGGACTTTTACTTAAAGATGTTGTTACACCATGTGACAGTTAAGTCAAATCAAGTCACAGTTTTTTCCTCTAAGAAATGACCATCTTCCCTAGCCAATTACTGCATTTTAATAGTAATTATTCAAATTTTAAACTTGCTAGGCTGCTAGCAGTTGTAGAGTTCAGACTGTTTCTACACTGGTGAAGGAAATGCTTGTTTCTACCATCCAAAAGTATCTGTACTTTTTCCAGTCAAACAAATAGACACAAAAAAAAAAAAAAAATCATATTCAGCACTTTTGCCTCCCTATCCCAGATTTCTCTCCCCCTGTCCTTTTAAATCTTTGCCAACTTTGAGACAAAAGCCATTTTCACTAGCAGACTGGAAACCGGACATATTTTACAAAGCAATCTCTGTAGAAGTCTATGCAATTTTCAAGCTGGTATGTCAGAAGCTTCATGAGCTGTTTAAAAGCAAATAAGATTTCTGCTCTGGCCAGAGCTAATTTTCTTTATCACAAGAATTCCAGTATTTACATTATGTATTTTACTACATGAAAGTTGTGGCTTTCACCATATTTCTCTCTAAACGGTAACAAAAGTAGTTAATGGAATTCTGTCTTGTAGGACAGAAACAAGGCAGTTGAAAGTGCTGAACACGTTTGTATTCATCAGTCATTTATTACCCTTTTATATGGCAGGTTTACTAAATTTCTGGAAGACTTGAAACTAAGGCCAAACCCATCCATCCCAAACAGCTTTTGAGGATGTAAAGCAAATCTAAGCGGGGACAGGAACAGCCTGTACACCCACAGTTATCCCTTTGGGGGAGACAAGGGAAGATCGGCACCAGGGAACATAACGTGGCCTCTGCATACATTCACCAAATCGTGAAATCTTTGAGCATTCCCGGCATCAGATCACTGAACACACTGGCTATCGTCATACTTTGCATATCCATTTTCTCCAGCATTTCGGTAGGCAGGCAAGTGTTACTGGAGTAAAAGGACAGCTGAATTGCACTAAAACCATAGCTTGGCAGCTCAGCATAGGCCATACTGCTTGAGCTGGGTGCAGCACTAATCCCACTTTGTAACTATTTATATGTACAGATGTACATGTGTGGGATCGTCTATATACATATGCACATTATATATACACACACAGATTATTACCTGCTTACTATGATCCACAGCATAAGGTAAATACAGCTTTGGGCATGTATTTACAGGGACAAACATTCTGACTGCATATGCAGTCTAAACTTTTCAGTTCATTTGCTTTATATCAATCAATAGCATTGATATGATTGTTTTGCTTGACAGAGGTCACGTTCAAGAGCAATACCTACTGCACACTCACTTTGTTAAATACTTTTCTAGATTTTGCTTCCTATATAATTCATCAAATAGGGTTAATCATGTTACCAATTCAAAAAGGGTAGGAAAGGGACCCCAGACATACCATATCTTTTTGAAGTTGCAGTCGTCTCTGTGTCCTTTTCTGATTTTCTTTCACACTGCTGTCCAGATTGGCAAATTTGGATGTTCCTTCCTGTTAGGGAATTAAAAGGCAATTAATGGAGGAGCTAAGTGGTAAGCTGGCAACCATGTTTGTGTAAAATAATTGCAAGTGCATTTAAACAAGCCAGCTAGGCCAGGAAAAATATTTGGTGTGCAGGTACATGCGTGTATACATACACATGCTAATTTTCTGGGACTCTTACACTGATTGAGAATTTTGGACAAAACCCACAAGATGAACATAAGGGAATTTTTCTGCAAAATAGCTCTACTTCTGCCAAAGGTAAGTGCTGTTGAAAATCTCCTGAGAGTTTAAATCAGAGAAGATTAGAAATACTTCAGGTGTCCAGATGCTTCTCTGAATTCTATCCTGATGCTCTTGACCTCAGGATTTCTGTTTAATTTCCTAATCAGGACTGCTACAAGTAAACATCTCCATCTTATGTAATGCTTTGTTGTTTTTTTTTTTTATGCCGCACCATAGAAATCCAGCAACTGCCCTCTGTGGCTTATTGACTAATCCGAAACCACACAGGAAATGGAAGTTTTCATCTACATAATTCAAGCTTTCCTATAAATGGATGAGCTATTTCACAACAGATCTGTAGCCTTTATTTCCCTGGATCCATATGGGATGCTGGGAGTTACTGTTATTTTTTCCAGTGGTGGGATAGACGGGGCATGAATCATTATCAATGTCTTTTTAAGAGGCATAAAATAACAGCTTGCATTTGTAAAGATCCTGTTGTTACAATATTTACTTCTCTCAGTCACAGTTAATGAACAGATAAATTGTATTTCCTTTTGTGGTTGAAAAACGGGAGCAAATGAAAAAGGAGTTGTCTCAATGTCTTCAAGATACTTAAAGGTAAACTTGAGGTTCTGTAACAGCAGCCAGCAGGCAGGCACAGAAGCTAAAACTGCAGCTCACAGCAAAGCTGTTGTTTGGGGAGGAGAGAATGAAGTGGTCCCTCTCCATGCCGGCCAGCCTGTTTCATATGGCATTTTGTCTGTTCTACACTTAAATTTGCAGGATGGATAGGCAAGGTCAAACATGGCTTCCCTAGAGAGACTATTTATAGTGAAAGAAAACAAAGACTTTAAGGATTCAGTGGACGTTAATCGTTACAAAATGGTCCAAGACAGGAAGTGAGAGACAGGTTCTAGGTATTCTGTGAAATTTTTCTCCTTTCACTGCTTTCAGGATGTTTTGCAAATCTACTTATGGCAGCTGGACAGAGTGATTTGCTGGGAGCCAGGAGGTCTGAGCTCAGATTGAACTTGTTTGTTGAACTCAGACTGTTTTGTCTTTTTAATATTTAGTTAAATAAGCCATTCTGAACATAGATTTTTCCCCTCTATGCTTATTACTGTGTCATCTGCTTTAAAATTTAGCTACAGAAGTTGATAAATGGATGATAAACAAAAGAGACTGACAAGTTTGAAAGTGTTTACCCATCATTCCTGAGCAAAACACAGTATTTCAGATACCAAGGCAAGGGGGTAAGGTACAAATGCCAGATTGACTGGATAGAACTGCCAAAAAGTAAACTGGTTAGCCAGTTTATAGAAAAATTTTTGTAAACAGAAAAAACTGCCACAAACATTCCTTAGTTTATACAGAATATAACCTTTCCCTGCTATTCTTCCTCACTCCTTTCAAGCTCCTGGACTTGTTGGGGTTTGCCCAGGAGAGCACACAAGTCAAACTGTTTCAGACAGAGCCTGCTTTGTTGTCCATCTGGCCACACACAGAGCAGGAAGCCTGTTCCTTCAAAATTCCCAGCCCTGTTTTCTAGTTCCAGGAAAGGTACAGGATAGTTGGATAAACATCTTGGTTTAATTCCTCAGCTGAAGTTGAGTGGCATTGTTCCAGTGAAGTCAAAAGCACTCCAGTGGTGCAACCCAGCTGAGTCTTGTTTGGGAGTTTCTCTGCACTGATCGGTGCAAACCTGAGCCTTTCTAGATCTGCTCAGAGGGTGCACAAGCTAGCAGTTCATCTCTCTATACAGAGCAGTATAAACCCAAAAAGCTAATTTGTAACGCACCTCAGTAAAATTACACCATGCAGCACCTCTTCACTCGGTTGTGGCTCCAGTTCTGTCAGAGGTACAATACGGTGCACACAGCTATTCTTGAGCTAGATATCACCATGCCCAAGGGAGCGTTACCAGTTACCTAACTACAGCAGTATGACATTCAAATTGAGGGGCTCTGTGAGGTCCTGAACTGCTGTCTTGTGAACAAGTCCATACAGAATCTGTGCCGCTGCAGCCTGCTGTATATGGGTATCTGAGCTCAACAGGCTAATGCTAGTGTAGGTTCTTTCAGGAGCAATGAAATCACTTTTCATCCCAGCAGAAAAGCACAGGTTTTACTGACCTATCTTCCCTGAAGCACTGCATGCAGTAGAGTTCAGGGAGAGATGGGCTTCAGCAGCTGGTTAGAAAGAGATAACCTCAGCTTTGATTGAGATCACAAGCCTTGCAACTCAAGCTAATTCTCACCTTCATTAGCAGCTCCCTGCTTGTCAAATAATTGTCATGGTCTGAAAAGATATCAGACAGCTCTTCGAACATCAGCATTATGTCCCTGTACAAGAAAAGATTAAATAATTTATTAGTAAGCACTCTAAATCAGATCCGATTACTATTTTTTCTCATGAATCATCAATAGTTGGGCATATAAAAGATAACCCCATCAAAATGCATCCAATGAGATGCTGCACATCTACTAGTAAACTTCCTGGGAGCTTTTGGTGCTCCAGTAAAGTCAGGCCTTATTTGACAGCATCACAAAGAAATGCCAGTAGGTACACAGACCCCTGAGCAGGGTTTTCAATCACACTGCAGGGTATGAGATCCTTGTAAGAAAGTGGATAAATGGCTACAAAGGGACAGAACAATAGCTGTGAGACATACAACTTCATTTTTGCCCTGTTCCATGCACTCTGGAAGGCTAGAAGGATCTAAGTGCCCAACACTATAAACACAAGATGGCAATGATCAGGAACAGGAACACCAGGCAGTGGAAGGAAAGACTCACCTCTCTCTCAGGGAAATGCAGAAGTATACTGCGTGGCAGAGTGACATTTTTCTTTGTTTTCACCTCTCTCTCAGGGAAATGCAGAAGTATACTGCGTGGCAGAGTGACATTTTTCTTTGTTTATCAAATGCAAAGGAAAGAAATCTACTCTTCCCAAACTGAGTGAGCAGAACACCGTCTTGCCCACACAGAGATTTCTGGTGTCTGTTTGGCACGCAGTAAATATGCCAGTTGCACAAAAATGTATTCCCCTATAAGAAATACTGCCTTCAACATAGATTTGGATTTTCTAGTTTGGGGATATATTCTAAGGAAATACCAGGACCATGAGAGGATTAATGGGGGCCTATAGCAACCTAGACCTCCTCCAACTTCATGGGAGAGAAGACAACAGGCAACTATCATAGTGCCCTTTTGCTGACCTTCTGAGAGCGGTGTGCATGAGATGGGTGAGTAGCTAATACCATTGTTTCTCAAAATAGGTTGTGGAAGATCCAGTGTGCTATAAAAGACAGAAGAGACACAGTATCCCTGAGGGCAGGTTGTCCCCTCAATATGAAAGAGGAGCTCACATCAGTCAGACCCAAAAAAGAGGTCTGAGCCTCACAGGATGAGGAATGACAGGTTCTTCTAAGAAAACAGATGTCCATGAAGGAGCCGAATAGGAAGACTGAGAACAAGATGAAAAGAAAGAGCACTGAGCTTTTTGCCTTTGTTTGGGACTAGCCACAGGAGTGGAGAGGGAAGCTTACTTTGGAACACATCCCCACGTCTTCTTTAGCCGATAGATGGAGTTGGACTGCAGTGCTGAAATGATGGCCCTCAAGGAGGAAAAATTCTTCAGGATCCTACATTCCTGTGAAAGGAGCGGTTATAAATACAGGAGCATTAAATGTCAGCATTACGAATAGGTTAGTGCTCTTCTGTTTGACCGGTGTCATGCTTGCTACACATTTCTCACTGCTAAGCAGGCAGCTGTACAAATATTGAGCATCAAAAATATCACTCCCCCCTCCAGCCACCAAACGCTTTATGGGCTTTGGCACTTATATCTTGTTTTCTTCACTTTCATGTATTTGTGGTGATGTTGCAGTGTTACAGCTTCCAGTTCTGCTAGTAAAAATAAAATGGAACTGGGTCCATAAAGCCAGGCTAAAAAGCACAAATGTTACACTTCTTTAAAACCTTAAAAGCTCTTTATAGTTACTAATCCCTTTTACCCTTTAGGGTAAAAACTAGGCTTTGCCTCTTTCTATGTGTTATTTAAAACGTAAACCCTCAATCATCTAAGTGTAAATTAAAAATAAAGACATGCAAAGGAATAACCTGTTATTCAAGTATGTGCACACTGTTAAAGAGAAAAACCTTCCCAGCTTTTCCAGAGTTAGGATCAAATCATGTTCATAGACATTTCTTATGCAGCTTCTCTGTGGCAAAAGCTTTGATAGAAAAGGATACTGAAAAACTTCATTCTCAGAAAAAAAGCAAAGATTCCTGGTAAAGCAAATGAAAGCAAGCAGCGGCAGGGGGAAAGTCTGTCCTGTGACTCTTTGAGGAACTGCTGTAAATCTGTTGGTGGCTCATGAACCAGAGCACGGGTACCACAGACCTAAGAAACTCTTGCAAATACGAGCTCTCACAAACAGGTGTCTGTACATACAAATTAAGCAGACCAAACACATGCCAATTGACTGTTGCATGTAGATGAGAATGTATTCAAACTACAATTCCGCTTCTAAAAATTTTATGGGTCTGATTATTACACTAATAGTGCTGATTATGTAAAGGATCCTTACAGTGAAAATAGACATAATTTATTTCCTTTGTAGGACTGAACAAACATAAAGCATAAACAAAAGTCAGACCTTAAATGTCAGCAACTCTGTTCATGAGTTACATTAAAATTGACTGAACAACTAAGGCAAGTACATTTACTTCCATTTATTTTCCTAAAAAAAAAAAAAAAAAAAATCTTTGTGCAACTTAGGAGGCTATGTTTAACACAGCATGGCTTAAGAAGACTGACTGGGCAGGCAGCACTTGAAGCAGGTTGGCAGTTGGGCTAGATAAAGACCAGGTTCAAGATCATGTGGTGGGCACACAAGACCTGAAAGCTATTCTTGCATGGTTCGGGGCCAAAGAAGCCACATAACAGCTCTTCTTCAGAGACTGACACTTTTGAGAAGGAGATCCTTCTTTCTTTATGTTCAACTTGAAATTCAGGCTGGGGAGAACATAGATTTAGAGGCACACATTCTTAGCATTTCTTTTTTTTTTTTTTCCAAATACAACAGGAGTTTGGACTGGAAGATCTAATTTGGAACCATCTTGGCTTAATTGCACATTGCATAATTTAAAGCACATTAGGAATTCAATATTGGATTTTGTGTTCTCAATGATTTAACTGACTGCAGACTAAACTTTAGCAAGCTTTCATTTGTATATAAGAAGAATTTTTAAGACTGCGTTGAATAATTTTGTTTCATGCTGTGTCCTTCACGGGGGGAAAACCAGAAAGAATCATGTGCAGAAGCAATTTTGATTAAAAATAAAAGCATAACAGGATATTAATGACTTAATTTTTACTTCTTATTTTTAAAGAAAATATTGTGTGAGTGAAATTGGCTGCTTCTGCTGAGGAACCTTAGTCCTAGGTGGAGCAGAGAGGGCAGTTAGAAAAAGTACTCAGTTTATCTTGTAAACCAAGAAACTGGATCCAAAAGTCACAAACAGATAACAAACGTGGAACTCCATGCTGCTAAGTTACAGAGTTAGCTGTCAGTGAATAACAGCACTTTAATGAGTGGATTGTTTTCTAATTCAGGCACCTAACTATTCAAAACTCTCATTTGCATGCACAAAGCAAACAACTTTCTTCAGAAGTGGGCAATTAAGTATATATGCAACTAGCTGTTCTACATGTGCAATTATTTTGTAGAGCGTGCACATGCATTTTTCATTTGCTTAGCTAAGACTGAAGTATTTAATTATGTGTATGAGTTAAGTAAGGGAGAAGGACTGAATCAACAGAGGTGGAGAACAAAGTTCTCCATCCACAGAACAAGTATGATGAGCGTGGTGCCTGTACTAGCTTCCCTGGGCCTTCCTGCTGGGCCTTCCTGCTGACCCATGATGAGCAGGAAGCTGCTTTGTACTTCCTCGCCCAGACTGCAGACCAGTCTGCCCTGTAAGGGCCCCTTTAGTTGGTACCCTCTGCAGCTTAAAGATCTGCACGTAGAAAATAGGCATCAAACTTCCTAATCCATTCACACAGGCTATAAAGCAGCCATCAGATGATAACAAAAGCGAGTCGATGTAAGTGCCAAAAGAGAGGTGAAAGATTACTTCCCCATACCAGTTTCCTGAACCATGCAGTTGCCAGAGCTTAGGTGCCAGGACTAACAATACAATGCCTCTGGAAGCACAGAAGTGCATTGTCAAGTTGGAAAGCCTCTGTTTGGCTTGAGATTTTTATGACTGCTTATTTTGTATAGCTCAGAAAGAATCCATGTGATTCTTAAAAGTCAACACACATCCATAAGAGAGTGCTTTAATGTTCTCTTCAGAAGAGGGATCTAGCTCAGTGCCAGCTGCCCAGTGCTCTGAAGGGAAGTTAAAAAAACTACAGTAAAGTATTAAAGATATAATCTAAGAAATCAGCAAACTCGAGTTATGTAAAGGCAGCATGCAAAGGCGTTTCATGCAAAGATTAAGAAACACCTAATCTGCTACATGACAAAGGAATTGAAGCAAAGAGTAAAAATGTATTAAAGAAACGTGAGACAATGATAAAACAGAAAGGTAAGAAGATGAGGGGACTGGTAACATATCATAACTCTACTTATTTTTTCTGGTCACTGCTTGCACCTCTCAAACCAGCTGTTTTGTCTACCTAATGTAAACTGTGAGTAACTCAGTAGGCAGAAGGCTTTTCAGCCTCAAGATTTTTTCAAAGCAAAAGAGTAGAAACAATAGTTTCATTTTTTCCATGTTAAAGAGGCTACTACTTCCTAGAAGTAAGTTAGCTTTGTCTGCACTTACTTAAAACCTTGTATTTACTTTCTTTACATATATACATACAAATATATATAAATGTATGGAAACACCAACAGTTGTGCTGTCTTCCACCTTATCCGATTTCAACTCCCATGGTGTTCATAGATGTAGGAGAGGGAGCATGATGCTCATTGAGTGAACACAAATGCCCAAAGGCAGCTAAACACAAAGCTTATTCTGACCATGCCTGCCGCTGGCATCACTGCCAGACCTATTCCATTCTCGTTAGACTTTCTTCTGAAAACAAGTGTAACCTTTGGATGCTATCAACCTTTCACTTCTTTCACTGATATGAGCAGTATTTTCTTCCTAGGAAAGTGAACTGGCTGAATTTATACCTATCTTACCGTAAATGTTACATTATCAAGTACATGACACTCCCCATCTGTAAGACACAGTATCTGCCTCACCCATTAATTAGCACTCCTAACCCTGTGAAGAGACAAGCATGAACCCCTTTTCCATGGTGGGGAAGGAACTAAGGAGAGGAAGGGCAATACTTCATCTGCTATTACAAAGAAAGTCAGTCAAAAATGGAAAGAATTAGAGCTAAGATCTTCACCGGCCTGGGACCAATGCATACAACACCTTTCTCCCTTCCCAACTCCCTCACTCCAAGGCACCCGCACAAGAAAACATTAAACAGTCTGGAATAAATGCCTTACATGTGCAATATGAATCCACTTCTCAATGATCTTGGCTCTTTGCTGTGTTTTGATTTCTTTGCTCATCAGGATAGTGCTGACAACACATTTGGTAACTGCATTAAACTGAGAGATGGTGGCTCTGATGGTAGGTACCTGGTGCTCGTTCTCTTTCTTATCTCTTTGAGACCAGATGTGTCCCAAACAGTGGTATGGCACAACTTTCTTGAAGAGTTTCTAGAGTGAAGCAGAGGTGTGTAAAGTCAGCAGGATTCTCCTAGATCTCTATTATCCACAAGAAGAAATGCATGTTTACAAAACAAATTGGATCCAAATCTAATATGGCTTTAAAAGGTAAATATTTGTTTTCTCTTAGTTTAATGTACAATTTGGCATACTCTTTATAGTCTTGATGCCCTAAACAACTCTCAGTTAAATAGTCCTTGGAAAATAAGAGACACCTTCACACCAGTTGCATAACCAGGGGGAATTTTTTTTATATAATGATATTTTGAAGGATATTGGTACAGACAAACCAAATCAGAGTGCTACAGTTAGGAGTACCTATACATCTTTAGGCCAGGTAGCAATATAGTCAAAATGTGCTATTTCTCACATGTCAAATACTAAATTTGACAAAAAAGGCTATATAATACACATTAACACTGTAAAAAACAAAACCAAACCTTCAGAATGACTGAAGGGAAAAGCCCAATGGATGAAGCACGATTGGATAACCAAGCAGAGCTGTGTTTTGTGTCCCAACAACAGACCTGTTCTGGATCACCATACTTACATCAGCATAAGTTTAAGAAAAATTTTAGAAGCCCAGCACTATTTCCCCTAGCATTTCAAGTAGTACATATACTCTACATACTGCATCCATATATGTCAACTGTTCTGCCACAAGGTCTTCTTGGAAAGAAAAGAATTCTTCTTGACTGATCTCCACTTCCTCTTCATCACATAGGTTACAGGGGAAAGTGCTATGGAACCCACCTGTCCAGGATGGAAAACGCAACTTAGTTAATTTGTACAGCAAACAGTGAATCAAAGCAGATGTTTGTTTATTTTAAAACATCACTGTATATATTATAGCAGAATGCTCAAAGGGTCCTACCTGATGTAATGGCCCCACTATGCTGCATATTTTAGTGAGAAAGATGATGAGCAGAAGATTAAATTGGCAAGGGAAAGGTGGAAGAAAAAAGAAAGAGCTAGACAGAATTGAGCTGTTCAGGGTCTCTTAGCTGAGAAGCTGGTTAACCCATTTGCTAACGATTCTTCTGAAAGAAAAAAATACCACCACCACCCCAACAAAAGTTCCTTATTAACATTGCGGAGTTTTATTAATCTACTTTTCAGTATTCATGCATTTTATAATCTGGAAAAAAATATCAATCTGCAAAGGGATGAGACTGCAATTACATCCCCAAAATATTGCATTAGGAATACTCTTACATCCAGATTTCACATCCCATGTGTGGAAATAAAAGGAGGCATCAGATTTTCTTGGCACCATTTGTGCCTTCACAGAGCTACATAGACTATATTGAAGAGAGTTTACTCCAGTATCCTTCACCTTCTCTCTCAGGGAATTTTTCCCAGAAAAGGGAATTCAGTAAGGACCTACAGCATTCAGCTGGATGCTTCTGAATTTGCACTGGGCAGCAGTGAAGAGGTGAGAGAGGAGAGCTGTCCTCACGAAGGGACCTGATCCAGTGCAGAAGGAAAGGATTTCACAGATGTTCCCATGTTACCTTCTGGCTCACACAGGGTGGGAACAAAGCCACATTAAAACAGAAAGAAATATGCCCTTGTTTCCCCTGGTAGAAGAGGACGTCAAACAGAAAATCCCTGAAAATAAATTCTCTTCCTAATCCCTTTTACTGTAAGGCAACAGTAACTCCAAAAGAAGGGAGGAAAAAACCCAATCTTGTTGAAGTCTGGCAACAAAAGTACTGAGTTTACTACTAGAGCAATTTCATTAGCAAAAACAAACAGTGCATTTCAGAGTATGTTACGCAATATTTCATATCCAATTAAAGCAGAACAGACATTAAAGCAACAAACGCAGATAGTGATACTTCATCATTGTTTTTCCAAATACTTCATTTTTCCTGTCTTTATTAATTAGCAAAACCTAATCATCAATGTCAACTGCTAGTTTTGATGTAACAAATTATAACTACAGCTTGTATCCAGATTTCCATCTGTACATTCCAATTGCACAATTTATTGATAGAGCTAAATGCAATAAATGGAGGTCTCTGTTCAGGCCTTATTTTTCCATGGCTGTTTTGTAACAATATGCATAATTAAATGGACTTCTACTGAACCATTCGTTACAAGAGTCACACTTTATTCTCTCTCTTTTTGGCTATGTAACTTCTCATTTTCCTTTCAGCTCTTGAAATTCAACTGAAAATCCCCATCACTGAGTTGCAACCCTACTCAAAGCCTCACAGCGCCCTTAAAATCAGGTCCTGGAGTGCAACACAAGATTTTAGTTTTCTTTTTTCATGCCTCTTGTTCTCCTTTCTCTCTCACCTTCATAAATGTATAACCAGTCTTCTCCCTACTCCCCAAGAAGCTGGAATCCTCTTATACTCAAGTATCTCATCATCTTCAAATCGCTCTGATCCATTTAGCCCTCTCAAAGCCCAACTGCCCTCTTGACTTCACCAAGAACAAACAGGAGCCCCTTCTGAATTTGCACTCTCTGACTCACCTTGCTTCATATTGCTCAAGCTGCAAGCACTGAGGCCAGGGAACAGCTTTTATCTATGTATCTGGTACTGCAATCTAATCTACTGGCATGGCTGATG
Source organism: Ibidorhyncha struthersii (assembly GCA_013398815.1). NCBI lineage: Eukaryota > Metazoa > Chordata > Aves > Charadriiformes > Charadriidae > Ibidorhyncha > Ibidorhyncha struthersii. The sequence continues at coordinate 72,953 of VZSZ01000452.1, read as the reverse complement.
GCAGCACTGAATGGAGGTCTGATTACACAAATCAAACTGTAGGATTAGGACCCAAATTTGTAAATTCATAACACGATATGAATGCTTTAGAACAATAATTATCAGCCAGTCTTGATTGCAGACAACACATAAAGAGTTTTGAAAGAAATCTCTGAAATGAACAAAGATGGAGCTCTACTAAGTAAGTGACAACATTAAAAGTCTTCTCTGCAGACCCTGCAGGTTAATTGCATTCTCTTCCTCTTATTTTGTTCTAGTTAACAACCTCTATTCTGCCACAATTTGGAAAATGTTATTGTTCAGATTGACCCATCTATAACTCAGAAAAGAACCTTTTCAACTATTACTTGAGGAAACAAATGCAGAATCAGGGCTGCTGGGAACTTCTGCTCACTTTGAACAACAGATGAACCCAAATATAGCTCTTGTGAGCTTTCTTTGCTTGACCTGTGGGAACCAAACCCAGGAAAGGACATTAATAGGCACATATTAGCAATCCTGTTCACTTACCTGTGTTCAGCAAGGAAAACACCTGGGCTCTGTGTATACTCCTTTTTATGTATGTGTTAATGACAGAGTTAATTTGGCATTTCACAGTATTATGCATTGACATTGTATTGCTGGAACATACAGCAGACATGATTTTTATGGCATGAATATTTTTTTTCTGTCATTTCCTTTATCCTTTATTACATGAATTATTCCCTCTTGCCCCTCTACCAAAGCTGGAAGTTGATTCTAGTTCTCATTCACATACTATGTGAGCTCCTATGACTTTTCATCTTATGCCACAGGAAGCTTTCTGTCCAGAATAAGGGTATGTGTCAGGCTTGACGCTGCACACAGCATATTTGTGTTACTACAGTTCACTATTGTTTCAGTAGATTGTGACCCCCAATAACGTAAGTTTTTCCTCTGTCCTTGGATACCAGCAGCCAGCTACTCAAATAGGAAAAAACAGCTGCAGACACTTCCTTTGACATGATGGTAACTAGGAAGCCTTTGTGACAACAAGGCTTGTGACTTAAACTGTATTTTGTTGCAGCTCTGTATTTTTCTTTTTGTTGGTTTGGGCTTTTCTTGCAGGGAGGTTGTGTGAAATGAGAAGACCAGCTAAAGAGCAGCTGCATGTTTTAATTCAATGACATGGCAAGCATGCTGGCAATTAACCACTTAGTTGCTGCAGCTATCTCAAAGCTTTTGCAAATTATTAGAGAAGAGCTGGATTTCCCAATCCACCCCAGAATGAACAGGCATAGGCACCTACGGTGTACAACTATTTCATCCCGCACAGAACCTGCAGCCTCATACAGAGATTTTTTTTTTAAAGAAACAAGAAAAGAGTCACCGGTGAGCCTCACTATATTGTCAATTAGCATAACAGTTGAAGTGTACTGCACATAAATCCCTTGGTACCGCACCGTCTGGGAGACCAGAAAGACAGAAGGGAAAGGTAACTTACTGTCATCTTCCACTTCTTGGTCCTGGAACTGCTCTAAGAGGTTCTGCGCCCTCCTCTCCGGGTCAGAGCCGGGCATATTCTTCTTCAGGTAATCCAGCAACTTCAGCAAACACGTGTAGTCAGGTGGCTCTCTGAAATCCTCAGAGCACTGATCAAGCCAGGCTCGTAAGATTGATGCTATTGCACTAAGAGGAAATACACAGAGAACACACTGGTTGTATACAGCATGTATTGATGCAATCATATGCATCTGTATCTAATATAGCAATAAAACCACTGAGACATTCATACCCCACATGAAGGCAGTATGAAAACTTTTTGAGCAAGGAATTTAATTTGTCCTTTTCATGCACGGAATCTTAGTAAGATGTCACTCAGATTTTGCCAGGGACTTCAGTGAATTTGTTGCTGATTTGCACTCCTACAAATGGATCCAGTTATAGCCCCAAAATGCAAAACAATAAAGAATCACATCCATTTAAGCTATATTGAGACTCTTCTATTAAATTCAGGAAATCAAATAATGATAGGTAAAGCAATTAAGATAGTAGAATAGAATAGACTATTTCAGTTGGAAGTGATCTAGAATGATCATCTGGTCCAACTACATGACCAATTCAAGGCTGACCAAAAAAGTTAAAGAATGTTTTTAAAGGCATTGTCCAAATGCCTCTTAAACACTGACTTGGGGCATTGACTACCTCACTAGGAAGCCTGTTCCAGTATTTGACCACCCTCTCGGTAAAGAAATGCTTCCTAATGTCCAGTCTAAACCTCCCCTGGTGCAACTTTGAGCCATTCCCGCACATCCTGTCCCTGTATCCCAGGGAGAACAGATCAGCACCTCCCTCCTTAAACTCAACCATTTCACAATCACTGTGGCCGACAGCCACCTACTGTCACATCCCCCCTGAGTCCCTCTCTATTCGCAAACAGCAAGTCTAGGAGAGCATCTTTCCTAGTTGGCTCACTGAGTACCTGTGACAAGAAGTTATCTCCTACAAAAGAATTTCCAAGACCTGTTTGTCACAGCAGTGTGATATTTCCAGTTATGTCTGGGAAGTTGAAATCTCCCATAAGGACAGGGGCTACCAGTCCAGACATTTCTCCTAAGTGCCTATAGCACAACTCATCAGTGTTTACATCCTGACTGAGCGATCGGTAGTAGACACCCACTACAACACCTCCTTCGTTTTCCATCCCACTAATCCGTACCCAGAGGCCCTCAAACACATAACCACTAACCCTAAGGTCTATGCAATCAAACCTCTCCCTTACACAGCAGTCTGAAGGCTGAACTAGGCTTTTCAGTCTTGTGGTGACATCCCTAATTTGGGCCTCAGGGAGACAGCAAACTTCCCTGAAAAGAGGGTTCAGTCTGCAAACAGGTGCTTCTGTTCGACACAGGAGGGAATCACCAATGACCATAACTTGCCATTGTTTCTTCTCAGTGCTGGTCTTATTGCAGGTCTTGTTGGTCTCTCTGATCTTAGCAAGACTGCTTGCGCAGGTTCCTCCTGTTTTTCATTAGGCACTTCATCTGCCATACCTAGGCCCTTGTAGCTGTTCTGTAAGGGTATCTTAGAGGGTAAGCAGGTGTTTCTTACCTTCTTCCATCCCTCCCTATCCATTGTGACACTGCCATCCACCTGGCACAAAGCAAATCCAGGACCTAACTCTGTAGTGGCCACACTGAGTTGGCTTCTATACATCATAGATGGCAGAGTGCAGCTCTGTTGATCAATCTCCCTCCCAGACTCTCAAATACTCCTCAGTTTGCCCACCTCCTCCTGCAGCTCAGCCACCAAGCAAAGCAGTTCGTCAGCCTGGTCACACCTCCTGCAGAGTCTTGCTTGCAATCCCTTTCCACCTCTAGGAATATCCCTTCACACATCCCACAGACGGAAACCTGGGTGGTCACATGCTTGAACAGGAGCTCTGCCTGGGTGGCTGCATTGGTTCTACCAAGTGCTAGAAGCACAGGAGACACTGCTTTTTGCTGGGCGGTCACCATGCTGTCATGTGGCTGCCCGCTGGGAAATATACATGCTCCGGCATCCATTGCAACCAGCTGGGCTGATTGTTTTTGTCTGCTTAAATCTCCCACATTGCCCAGTGCAGGCTCTGTGCCTTGCTGTCTCATCCAGACAGCAGGTCTGGGGTCAGTTGCTGGGAGAACGCTCCTTGTTCAGTCAAGCCTCTACCTGTCCACGTATATGTCCCCTGGTGTGTCCTGCCGCTGCTTGCTGCTGTTCCTTACAATGCTCCAGCATCCATTGTAAGCAACAGTAATAGAAATAGCCCTCTCCCATGTATATAAAGCCAGCACCTCAGATAGAAAATTATTTGGTTTTATGACTGGCATTCATTATGATCCCACTTCCCTGTACTGTACTGTTTATCAAGCTAGCAAAGCAAGACTTGCAAATTACCTTGGAGTTATGCTTTGTTTAATCAGTTGAAATATCTTTGCTTAGCTGTTCTGTGACCGTGTTTGAATAACTACCACACATTATGCACACAATCAAAAGCAGAACGTAATTTCCTTATTCCCTCTTGTGTCAGTGGGGAAAAGCAGTGGCCCGGTGAGGCTGCAATGTTTGCTTCGTTACTGCTTCCTGGGATGTTGTGGGAAAATAACAGGGAGGAAACAAGGTATTCATGGCTCCTTCAGGGTAGCAGCTTCCCAGTGGAAGTGCTAAATCAAACACTTCCTTTGGTGCCCTTTCTTTCATCAACTGCTACTGCTGAGTCTGGGGACCAAACCGAAGCTGCATATTCCTCCACACCATATTACTCATTATCTGATGTCTTAGTAGAAAGACTGCCTGTTCATGAAACCTTGGGTTCTGCAAAAAAGCAATCTAAGCCTGAATCTAACTCCCATGATCACACGCAGTTAGTGAGATTGCCCCATCTGTGAAGATAAAACCCTAATCATGACACGTGCAGCATGGGCAACATTATGCTGCCAGCACCCAGTATCAAGCTTGAAGCACCAAGATAGCTGAACCCAGAAGACAGACCAGTCTTGCTAATCTTAGGAAGAAATGCGTAACAAAAATATATCAGCATATTCTTGATTTTGCCCTTAGCCCAAAGACAAGGAGGGGCTGTCAAATTATACCATGCAAAAAGGTATCTTGGTCATGCTGGCAGTGCAGGAAAAGGATGCTTAAAGAGTTATAGGAGCATTGCATCTTGTTCAGGAAAGTTATCCTGGAGCTTCTTAGACATATGCAGCTAGGACACCAACTGCAGAGAACAGCCCATGGGCAATCTTTCTACAGACTGACGGTATTGAGGGGAAACCAGAGCTGATGAATCAACGTGGTTTCCATCCTGCCTGAAAAGGAGGGAAGTGATCTGTTTATCTACTTTTCCTGGTTTACATAGGTTTTAATCCACACCCACCTGTCAGATTGGTACTTAGATACTGCACAAATGTATGCTCATAGGAATTTCTTTAAATCCTCTCTTGGCAGGGATTTTTCATCATTTCAACTTGTTTTTGTAAGGAAATAAGATTTATAATTTATGCTATGGTTTTCCATAAATAGCTTACAATGGCATTGACAGATTTCAACTAAGTGTGGAAAAAGTGGAAGTCTGGAAAAATAACCAGATTTCTTCAGGTTTTAAGAAAATGCAAGCCTGGATAAAAAATAATCATCAGCTTATTTTTTCTGCAGCAGGAAAGACTGTGAGATCTTTGGTTCTTCATAGTGATGTGCTGGTAAATCACAATGTATATTTTGTGCACCAATTAGCACGGGCCACAGCACATATTACAGGCTGGGAAGCGACAGACAACATATGAAAAAAACTTTCTAAGGAGAATTTTGTTTCCCTGAGCTGACAGAAAAATTAGGGAAAAGGACTTTTGTGTGTGGTCACATAACATGACACACTGGCCATGGCCACTGCCTCATGATCACCTACTGTGGTGTTCAGAGTAGGACATAACATAAGGGGGAAAAAGCCCCTTGTTCCAGAATAAAAGGCACAATAAACATCTACACTTCCTGAAAAAAGGAAGTCTTCAAGATTTCCTCTGCAACACTGGAACCCTCCCAGTATTTCAAATCTCTTCCAGCCAGTAGTCATAAATGCTGTAGCAGGCACGAGAGGTGTCTTACGAGTATTGCTGTCATGGAAAGCAGGGGAAGATGTTTAGGAGAGAAGAAAAACAGTTTGGTAGGGAAGCAGATCTCACGAGCTCCACTGCTATCAGAAAACCAGCTGAGATGACCAAGTGACAACAACCCTGGTTTGCAGTAGGTCCTATTCAGTTCTGCAAATGCTGTGCTGTGCAGTTAGCTGTGAGAGCTTAGCCCTCCAATGACTGTATTTTTCACAGCTACAGAAACCTTTCATGATACCTGTTCCAACAACCCTGTTTCACAAGACCCTCATGAAATAACAGTATCCCATACTCGCAATGATATTCCATGAAGGGCCATGCTCTCAGTAAACACCTCTAACCATGAGTATCCAAGTTAGAGACACCAATGTGTTGGCTCAAAAAACATCTGTGCTCTGTACTCATAACAATCAGGCACTTGGATTTTAAAGTTCAAATCCTCAAACACATGGATATAGTGGCTCTGGGTCTATTGTATTAATAGCTGCAAAATGGAAAGGGTCAAGCCTACCAGAAGCACCTCTCTATCCTCAATTTATGAGATCATGAGAAGAGTTCAAATATGAACACAGATTTCACATGCAGACGAGGAACCCAAAAGCCAACCCAGAAAGCTGTTACATCAGAGCCACATACAAATACTGGCACATTGGTTCTGCAAGTAGGGAAACCACAGCAGTATCTGGTTAACTCAGCTGCTCAGTACTCAAAATAAACCAATAGTTAAGAAAGAGTAAAGATAGCTTCCCTCACTCTCCTTGTCTCATTTTAATCATATTCGTTTTTTCCTCAAAACTCAATTAACTTTTAATCCCATACAGACATCATTTTACAAGTCCTATCCACTTTAGTCTGTTGTTTCTTCTGTTTGCTTCTCTGATATTGCGGCAACTTCGAACTTTCAATTAGTGGGAGTATTTGGAAAGCTGTCAGTAATACTGTTTGGTTAGGCTTGCTGACAGGAGAAACTCTGGAATTACAATTTTAGAGCTACAAGAAGTATTTGCAACCAAAAATTAACATACAAACACATTCTGGGTTTCAGGTTTCATCTCAAATGTGAAACACAGATCATGCAGCTCGGAACACTCTCTTTACATTTGAAAACTGTTTTGGACTGACTTTCTGCAACTCTGCTCAGACAGGCTTCCACCATATGTGCAACAAGCAAGGTCCTCATGGTTTAGGCTAGCAGTGGCCAAACTGTATATCTGGAGTTTCAGGACCACTTTTCTCAGTCAAGACAGTGTCACACGACAGCCAGTGCTCCACCACAGTGAAGCCAACAGCATCAGTCCAACTCCACATCCCAAGGATGAGAAAGGTCACAATGGACAGATGCCCACAGTGATGGGGGCCAAGCCCTCATTACACCTTCCTGTCTTCTCATATTTTTAATCATCTCCTGTAGCCCAACACATACCCTGAACGCTGCAACACAGCGGCACTTACAGTCACAAATGCCACTGTCCCACGTCTACTATATTTTCATTTCTTTTCACCACATGCAGGGGAACACTATACCTTGCTCCATGTCCTAATAGTGTATTTTCTCATGCTCTGGACTCACCTTTCCACATCACAAACTCACCATCATCCCTACTGGCTCCACCACCAAAATCTAGGTTGGGTATTTTTTTTCTTATGAGCATTTACCAGTTCAGCAATGATTTGGAAGAGGGAGCCTCTCCACAGGATAAGTTCGTGTACTAATATTGTTCACACACTTCTTACACTAAGCTCAGTTTCCAGAGGCTTAGTTGATGGCCACTTTCATAAGCCGAAGAATAAACAGATCTTAAGACAGACCCAGTCTCCCAGAGCAGGGTGAAGAGTTCACAGCCATTACAGACACTGATTTTTGCCAGCAAAAATTTCATTTCAGTCAAGAGGGGAAATAGAAAAGAAAAAAAGGTACACTGTGCTCTACTGACCTCCTATTGCCTGACTGTTTAATTGGTGTGTCAGGGAGGGAAGCTTTCTGAAAACAGGCTGGAGAATTGCCCATATCTTGCAGTAGCTTTACATTTGCTGGCCTTGAGAAGAAACTCCCTGTACTCGATAGACGCACAGACAGATAGGAACGGGAGCCTTCCAAGTTCTCAGACAGGAAAGAAACATCACAGACTACATTTTTCATGGGCTGATTATGAGGTATAAATTTTTCCTTTCCTGCCTATAAGAAAAAACTTTTTAATATTTAACTCCTGTCCTGCCAACCATGAACTCCGGGCTCTGTTCAGCAATGCTTTCAAGTTTCACACCTATCAAAGTCTTCTGATTTCCACACCAGCTTTGCTTGAATCCCATCTCTGAAGATTTCAGTCTCCAAAATCTATCTACAGTTAGGCAGAAGTGGTGTATCTGATTCTGTCATTTACAAACTGGGAACACAGAACTACTCGTACACTCACATTTGCCCACAAGCTACCATAAAATGTGATGAGGCTGCGGCAGCACCGAGTCTAATATCTCTGCTAAGCTGAGCTAGCAGGGCACAGAGGAGATGGAAAATGAGACCTTCATATCACATAGCCACAAGTGATTCAATAGGTTACGTGGAAATTCTGCATGGTCTTTTCTCAACTGGCAAGACAACTATAACACTGGTCCTGAAGAGGACCATTAGAGAGACCATTTCTTGCCAAAAAGGCAAAACCAGCATTTTCTTTCCCACCCTAGTTGTTTCTATAGACTAAATAGAAGGGATTCTCAACAATTAAAGAGAATAAGGAGAACCTCAGTTGCAAAGAGAGATTAAATGACAGATTTCTTATGAAATTAGATAGGAACATGCACAAAACTACCTGTAATTTGCCCAATACATACTTAAGACTGGAATAATCTTTACAGAGGGCTATTCCTTCTCCTCCACTGTCCATGCAATAGCTTTCAGGCTTGCTCACACAGACTAAAATAAGCCAGCTGTATTGTCTCAGTTTTGCTTGTTAAGTAACAACACAGGCAGCTAAATCTCAGCTTTGAATCAGGGTAAAATGTTTGTAAACTGCAAGCAAACGTTGATGTAAGGGTAGCTTCTCACACCCAGTCCATTTATAAATAACGTGTTGATGACTTCCAGCAAATGATCTGCTGCTCTTCTTTTGATTTGGAAAGAGCTGGTTGAATAGCATTCGGGGAGGCTTTTGCTGGGATGCATGTAAAGTCACTAAGGCAATAGCTCTGCTAGTTGTTCTTTGTTTTGAGATGCCAATCATTATTTTTCTTTGCTCTTCTAATTATTCTTTTTTGCTTGGTTCTGGTTGCTTTCATAACTCTCCCACTCTTCCATTGCTTATACTGCCCTATGTTTGACTCTGCTTCTCATGTAACCACGTTGGTTTCTGCTGTTATTTTAGCTTAATTGGCTTTACTGGAATGAATGCTGATTGTTGCTCTCCCAAATGCATCTTAACTGCTTCCCACCATGGATTTCCCAGGCATCAGAAACTTCCAGCCAATTTTCTTCCATTTGTCTCACATTCCTTTGGTGTCTGTTCTCCTGGATTACAATGTTTCAGGACCATTTTTATTTCTGCAGTACTGTAACTGTGCACACAGTTTTCCAGCCAGACTGTTAACTTCAGTAGGAAACAAAGGACAAGTGTTCTCTTGGGAAGGTGTAAATGCACAAGAAGTCATGGGACAATGTTTGTTTATCACTATAAGAAACTCTGAATGCTGCAGTGTTACATTACGAATACACTTGTATTTTCTATTTTAATGCAAAGGATGGGTGAACATGCAAGACATGCCATGTGGTAACTGAATAGTTCCTTAATTTTCTTTATTTGTATAGTTTTACCCAATTGCTATGGAATGAAACAAGAAAATTTCAGTTTAGCTTCGAGTTGCTTTGTCTGTGGTTTTCAATTGCACCGCATTCCAAGTTTTAATAACAAATAAATTCCACATTTTGATAATAAAGCAGATGCATGACAACAAAAAAAGCCCCAAATATTTTGATTCATTTCTGTGGCCTGTCATTCATCTGAGGGAGAGCACCATCAATTTACTCCAAATCAGCAAACAGAAGCCAGTAGCAGATAGAAACCCCAAACTTATACTCCAAGAGGAGGCTTAAAAAGACTTTCACTGTTATGCAAGCTCATTTAGGATCTAAAAACCTCAGAACTCAGCCATGGCAGTGCTTGGGACTGCAGAAGAGGAGAGTTTGAGGGCTTAAAGCTATTTTACTTTTTGTACTATATAAACTGTTTCTGCTTCTCATTCAGCTGGTCCAACCCCAGTAAGAATCCTCTCTTTTACAGCACTGAGGATGCCAGTATACAATGTAGCCAAGAAAAAAAAATAAAGACAGTTAAAATCACCATCAAAACATCATACTGCAACCAGGAGACCTGTTTTCTGGTTCTACTGCTTTCTCTTTACTATTCTTGAGAAATGTAACCTAGACTGGGATTTATAAAAGCTCTTAAACTTTCTTTGGTTTCATCAGAAGAAGATATGTAAATGAATGGATCAGAACACTGCTCACTCTTTACGGCACAGCATTTCCTTTTCATCACCTTTGCCCTGGATGGGGACCCTCTCACTAGCTACAAACTCCAGAGTTATTTCTGCATACAGGGGGAGATGGCATGCTTTTTTCTTTCCCTATTGTATTTACCAACATGCCTAAAAGGTATTTTTAAAGAAAGCATACCAATATCAGACCTCTGGAAAGCAAACACGCAAAAAATCATGGTCCAAGTCCATGGACCAATATGGCAACATTGTCTGCCTCTTGAAAAATGTCTCCTGCAGGCAATCTCAGGTTTGTACTACTGTATTTTTGAGCAAGTTCTTCAAGTAACTAGATTCAATTAACATTAAACTAGTCTTCCCTGAACACAAACATAGCAGGCAAGCGTGGACCACCAGGCTGGACATTTTTCTCTGTGCTGTACAGAAATTAATTGCTTTTGGGAACTTCAGTGACAGAAATCTTTAAAACTCATGGCAACAAGCTCAGCGCTTTTTTTTACATGAAATGTGATGTGCTGCATCAGCTCTCCAGGTCTCGCAAGCCTAGCAAGTAATTTCAGTGACATGACCTCAGCACTGCTTCGGACCCTTACATTACCCAAAGGCACCTCAGTATCCAATGAGGCTATTGACTTTCAAAAGGTATAAGCAGCTATGATATTTCATATTTCAAAGGCTTTATGGTTCTTTCTCTATCCTCAACCAGCTCCAGCCATGTCTTTAATGTCTACCTTCTGGGAAAGAAGTGTTCTGCTCCTTTAATACTTCACCTCTTTAAATTCATGGAGTCTGTGGTTTGGGTCTAGTTGTCTGCCAGCAGTGGATTGCCCAGAGACCAAAATTAACACCCATCTTTCAGTAGGGGGATGGAAATAGGGCACAAGTTACTTCACAGATCATTCTGCATAGAAACCTCAACCTTTTAACAGCAAGTTAAAAGTTAACTGAGGAACTTTTCTGCTTTGAATAGAGATCACAGTGATCAGGCCATATCATCAAAAGCATTGTTTCTAGCTATCTCGTAGGCAATACACATAACCATTTCAGGAGGACTTTAAGTCCCCAGACAGCATTAGTTGCTTGGCCTGCTGATACCCTTCCCAGAATATGTGAAGGTGCTTGAGATCTCTGGGACGTGACCATCTCATTTAAGTTTTCCATGACTCCTGGATAGTAAAGTGTGTAGATTCTTCACATCAGACGTGAGCAAGAGAAAGTACTTTAATTCTTTTTGCCGTACTTTCTTTCCTCATTTGCTTTTTGTCAGTTGATGTATACCAAACCACATATTTGAACTATACAAACTCACTTGAAAACAAAACATAATTGAATTATAGTACAATTTGTCTACAGTTCATGTAATATCATATGGACCTCTCTAATTCTTAATGCTATTCATCGTGCTGATAATTTTTATTTGTGTTTAATGTATGTACATTTTTGTTCTGAATGGTAACATCTTTGTGTGTTATAGCTACTTTTTTTTTTTTGAAAGTCAATAGAAGTTCTAAGCTAAAAAACATGTAGTGAACAAAGAGAATGCCAAAGACAATGATGACCTAACAAAAATGAGGCAGCAACTCTGTCGCACCTTGACACAAAAACATGCAGAACTGAGGAACAGCACCAAGCGATCTTGTTTATATAATGCAAGGAAGAGCAAAAAGAATTGCTTATAGGAGGAGATAGAGGGTCAAGTAAGTTACTCCTTACAACTCTCTTATCAGACAATTAAGAGAGGTATGGCATCATTTCTGGCTGAACACAGGCTGAAGTCCATCTAACTCAGACATTTGACTGGAATATCTGACCTTTTCTGGACTTCATTCTTCTGTTACTTGTGATCATAAACTTTCTGACTGAAAGTAGTGAGAATTGTGGAAAGCAAGCTACTGAACGTGAAAAGCTAAGAGGGGTCCTGATATTAAAAAAAAAAAAAAAAAAAACAAACAAAAAAAACACTTAGTCATGTATGGCACTTTTTTTTTAAGTTCACAAAACTTCTGACAGTGTTCAGAGCTCCAAACTGTCTCGGTATTTTTAAAGCTACAAAATTACAGTACCTTTGTTTAAACTGTGTATTACTGAATGCAGTTTTAAAGAAAGGGGAAATAATAATAAAAAACCCCAAACACATTTTGTACTAGATGTAATTAAGTTGGATCCCTGTTAAAAAAAATAATAATTTTTTGACCGCTCCAGTGACCCAAAAATTATAGGAATGATGCTTAAGTGACAAGGAGAAAATCCCCTTGGCAGAACAGATCCTTAGAAGGCATGTTTCCGAACATAGCTGAAGTGATCTTGGGTCAGTAACAACTATATGTCACTGCAACAAGTGTGAGAAGTAGCTGCTGGCTCAGATCCAGAATTTGGAAACACAAGAATAGGTTTCTAGCTCCCACAAGTCTCTCAAACAAGGCTGTGCCATAAGTGCGCTCAAGCCCTAGTGTAGGACTTGCAGGTTCTGAGATACACGAACACCAGGTGGAATGCTAGAATAACAACAACAACAAAAAAAAAATATTTACGTACATCAGGCATTTTCCTTCTCAAATCACATCACAACACTATACTACAAGTACAAAAAGTACAGATAATGTCAACATAGAAATTAGTAACCTGTTGGTTTACAGTATACCACATTCGGCATAACATTCCTCCCATACATACTTAAGATTTTACAAAAAAAAAACTTTCTTCTTTAAAGCTCCAGGAGACATGTAAAGAGCCACAAGTTCTTCTCCTGCAGTTGTTTTTAATTTCTGTAGCATTTTTTTTTTTTGTGTCAACTCCATGAAAATGCTTTAAATTGCATCCTCATTTCTAATGCCCCAAATGGATTTTTAAAGCATCTGAACTGTCACAACAGGAGTCTGACAAATGTGGAATATCTCTGGCAACAGACCACAGGCTTCCCCACAAGATATTTTTCCTCTGAGAAATACAGAGTTAATGGCAAGAAATAACATGGCTCTACTCCCTCTTATTATTTCTCCAAGTCATATAAAACCAAGAGCACAATTATATCATGTTTCTGTTCTATGAGAAAAGAGGGCAAATGCAATTATACTGGAATTATCCCAGACAAGAGAAAACCTGAACTACTGGAACTTCGTGTTTCACAACAGGACTACAAAGCCAACCTCTTTTCTAGATACCATTAATTATATCTAAGAGACAAGTAGCCAGAGCAACTGAGAGCAATGGAAGTTTAAGGCAAGAAAATGAATTCACATTTATACAGGATCTGTTAAAACATGTATACCTGACAAATTACTTTGTTGACAATGTCATTGTTGAGCTTTCTATAAATAGGTAGTTGGGTAACAGGTATCTAATTCAGACATAAACAGTATTTTACAAGGGCCAAAGGATCAAAATCAGATGTTCAGACTATATTAATGAAAATTATGTCAGATAAACTCATCAGAAAATATGCTACCACAGAAACAGGACCACAGACTCCATCCATTTGTCAGTCCCTGGCTGTGCAAAGGCATTACATGATGATTATGTGCCAAAAGGGAAGGCAGCACGGATGCACCAGGAAGTAACTAGGCAGGGGTTGTATGATAAACTGTATGTATGTCAGTAGGAAAACAAATTAAAAATAAACCGAAAAACAAATACACTCCTGCTAAGTGTTATTTAACTTGCATGCTCAACTCCAGGTGTAATAAAAAATTGATACCTTTTACCCAAAGCCTGAGTGATACTAACATCAAGATTGCTTTCACCCCTTTTCTCTCCATCTCATAGTGAAGCTCCTTTGGGTCCACAAGAAGACAGTTGAGGGATTAATCCCAACATGATTTGTACTGGTGAAATTACCTTTCTCATCCCCAATATAAATGCTTAATTTATTTTTCAGGAAGGGTGCTGCTTTAGTTCATATTTTATGGCTGGACTGACTGAGATAGGGGGAGGTCAAACGGTTTGCCCAAAGTTGGAACTGACCCTAGAGCTCATTTTGGATAGAAGCCTGGGAACCTGCTGGCTGCCTATTATTGCTTCTACCCACTACATAATACCGCCTTCTTGGTGCTTGTGATCAAGTTTTGACTACGAGCTGTTCTTTGATCAGTTCTCATGGCAAAGCAGGAGAAAAACATTGATAGCTTTCTGTTATACCAGCCAGGAAAGAATCAGAGAATTGAGCTCCCATGCCGAATCTCGTGGGGCAAGAGGAACAGCCCAAATCAGAGCTTGTAGCTTTCTGTCCATGCTAAGTGCTAAAAAAAAAAAATAAAAATCACCAAGCAATAACATGTTTTTTCTAACTAAAGGCTTTGAGAATCCTGTATCATTTACAGACATTAATTAAGCTCTACATTTCTTCTGCGGTCAAGCAAGCATAATTCATTGTTTTCAGAGAGCTATTGAAAAGCTCACAGCCAAGGAGCTTTTACCAATTTATCTCTGGTGGTTAAACAAAACAGTTTCTGCATGGAGGAGAGAAGGCAAAGCAACCCCACTGTCTAACCACTCCATTCAGACAATGGAGGACAGGAAGGTGTTCAGTATGTCAATCTGGACTAGGGATAGCTGAACCATTTTAAGCAGACTCAAAACCTGCCTATCCCAACACACAGGCCATCAGAAAGCCATGGAGGTAAGCAGTGCAAAGGGCAGGCCCAATATTGTAGAGTAAAATGTGATTTGAATCAACAATCTGTCTGAATCTTAGGAATGAAAATACTGCAGTATATTTCTCAGTCTTGAGCAGACTGTGTATCTCATGATAGAAAAACTTAACATTTTTCTTCAACCTCAAAACAAAAGGAAACTAAAGGTTGCTTCTTCAATTATATCTCGAGAAACCAGTGCCCTGATAAAAAAATTTAAGGTTTTCTTAACTAGTGAAAGCTGAGATAAATTCATGGAAAAACAACCTTCAGTAATGCTGACAAGAATCAAGCATCACCACACACTGTAATGAAACAGAATGACGCAGCTACTTTTTACTGCCACAATGCATGCAAACCACAGATCATACAGAGGTCAAAGTACAAATGCTGATGACCTAAGGCACATCTTACACCCAATGTCTAAAGATAAAATGCAGTTTCATGTGATGCTAGGATGATAACCAAACCACTTTTCCCCCCCATTTAAACTGAATTTCAAAACAGCTTTGCTATTTTTCTTTCAAATTAGGATGACTTCAGAATTTAAATTTCACTCTACAAGCAACACTGTGAATCATAGGGGCACTAAGAGAAAAGATACACACATGCACACGTTGCCTGAAACAACCTCAGCTTTGGTCTGTAGACACTGTCATAATGCACAATAAAATCAGTCATAAGCAATAATCATTTACTGCTATAAGATAAGGCAGGGGAAACAAACACTCCTTGTTTGTTTAATCAACAAAAAGTTGGCCTAAACATGTTCATCTCATGTTTAATTCTGAGACAATTTCCCTGACAGAAAGATCTCTGGGTTATATTATTGGATATGTCACGAGACAGTTGATATTTGGCCTTCACACAAACTTGTTTAAGCAAGCAAACAGCACTGTGAATTTTCAAAGGAAACAACAGCTATGCTGCCCCCATCCTCCCCCAATACTAAATCCTGACTGGGGCTCACTGTACAGAGCAAAACCACACTTACGTCTTGAGTACTGTTTGGGATTCAGAAGAATTCTGGTTTCCAACAACTTCACCTTCTTCACAGCTTGAGGTCTCCAGGTTTCCATACCTGAAAAATGAGATGGGCATTTAGAAGAACCTCTACTGAATACAAGTAAAATCGCAAATAGCCAAATTCATAAACAACTAAAAATTAACATAAACATCTAAAAAGTGTTTCTAGCTCAAAATACCAATACGGAAACTAGCAGTTGGACAAAAATAAGGAGCTTGAAGATTATTTCATTTAGGCGGAAAAAAAATCCTAGAGAGACAACCGGTATCTTCCAACGTAATTTGTTAATTTATATGAAGCAGCCTGCACACAGGAGTCGTCAACCAGAACAGTTTCTTTGCTCACAGCTCCAAGACCCTTTTTGCCCATTTTCACTCCATCCTTTCCCAGAGCAATATTCCAGGGTGCAATGAAGTTGTAATACAACCACTTTCTCCAATACAGCTTCTGTTTCTCTAGTATTTGGCATTCCTTCTAACCCCAAGTGTGATTTCACACAAAGTTTTCTCGGTGGCAAGTGCCCACTCATGCCAAAACTACTGACACAGTTGTCACGAGTGGGAACGCTCCATGGCGCTATGAAAATGCCGCTGGGAAAAAGGAAGCCATGGGCACAACTCCAACAGCACAAAGCAAAATCTCTTACCTACACAGGCAGCACATGTGCCTTGAAGGCAGGATTATGGACTTCATTTTCAATGGGAATGACTATTGTTTCAGATATACAGCTCTGTAAAGAATTTCATGGTTCCTTACAGGCAGCTTTAATGAAGGCAGACAATTACTCACAGTCCAGAATAAGGCACATTACACATTCTGTTCTCAACTAATTGTGCCAGGCACCTGCAATTAATCCGAATAGTTAGGAGAACAAGTGCATCTTTAAGTGTTTGTGCTACAACATCCTAGTAACATCAGATAGAGAAAATACAGTGCACTGTCGGTTTGTGTCCAGAAGGTTCATTTCAGAACTCTAACAAATTCATCCAAAATGTTTCAAAGGATAAAAATAAGAGGTAGTAGTTTTATGCTCCTCTAAAATATCAGTCTAAGGCTTCATATGCAAGAATCCCAGATCTGTACAGAAAGTCAACTAGAGTAAATGAATTCAAGCTCACTTTCACCAGTGGATCTGCTAGATTGTAAATGACATGTTTTAGCATGACCATACACCACTCTCATATCAGAATATCAATATATTCTGCCCTACCATGGCCCAATCTCAGAACTCCACAAAACTTTAAAATAAGAACTTAAGTTTCAAATATCTTATGGCAAGGTCTTAACAATGGACAATTCCACTGTGGATGGGGAAAGTGAAGCAGAGAGAGGGGGTTTGCATATATCCCAGTGCACTGCAAAGTGAACCCAAACTAATAAAGGCAAACAAATAATCCCTCTGATAGGAGCAGCGTAGCCACAGCCAAAAGGTCAGCTTGGGCTGACTTAGCCTTGAGAGTACTGTGCTAAGACCACTTGCATTATCTGAAACTGCTCATTTAAAACCAGATCTTGCATCTCCAACTACATTGTAGGTAGACATAACAAAAAATTATTTGCTCCGGTTGTTACCACATATCTGTTACAAAGATGAGAACAAAATCATGACTGCTTGACCCCAGTAGCTTAGTCTGACCAATACACTGTTTCTCATTCAACCTAAGTTCCCACGTCAGTGGTGAATCTCAGCATTTCATCTGTCCAGAAAAAGAAGCCATAACACATGCATAAAAACTTGGAAACTTATATTTTAAAAGACCCAAACTCTTCTCATTTATCCTGAAACAGTCCTGCTGGTCCTATAAGACAGCAGAAGAATGATAGTAGATTTTCAGGACTTTTTAAAACAGAAAGGGTCCTTAAGAGGTACATACAGGATAACCCATTTTGCCATTGTGATTTCACAGAGCTAATCCAAAAATCTAAAGAAAAATATGCTTAGCTAAACTGACAATGGAATAAGAATCCACTTCTAGACAAGCTGAATAACACCTCAGTCCCTCAGTGGTCACAGTGAATCACACCAGGAGCATTCACAGACAAACCGCTGTTTGGTAAAAGAATGGCTGTCAATCATGTTCCGAAATTTTTTGGTGTATCAATGGCCTCTGTGCTTTCTCCTATATTCTCCCAAACAATTTCAGACCCTGCCTATCTTTTTTTTTTTTTTTTATTGCAATCAGCGCTACTGAAGATGTAAAATTGAATAGATACCTTTTTTCTGACTCTCGGCTATACCCAAATTCACCACTTAATCCTACCTGGCCTCCCTCGGCTCTCAGTCATACCCTAAATGCTCATTACTAGTGTTTGCAATTCAAAGTGAATGCAATTAACTATTTGAGATACTTCCCATTGCTTTACTGCAAGGAGAGAATACATCAGAGGAGCCAGTTTAACCTATTTTTATTAGATTTAACTGTATTGGTTTCAACACTTACTCTTGCAGACCTGTAGACTGTTCTGCATTCCCAAATATTGTAACACTGGGTAACACATTACCAAGAAGATACAAAAAGAGCATAAGGGAGATATTTAGAGAACTATGTGGACACCTCAGTGGAGATTGCCCAGGACAGAATTAAGACATGCTGCTGATATAATGTTCATTACATGCTATGATGGCTGCTCCTGTCCTGTTGCTAAAGGGAGAGAATTTCACTTTCCCCTGCCATCTGCTACGTAAGACGACTAAAATATATATTAGACAATAGACAAAAGATTTTTCTCCCTGCTGGGAGAAATATGCAAAGAAAGCTTCAGTTTTTGAATAACAATTAAATGTTTATATTCATTTTTCAAAACTTGCCATTAATTCTTCAAGCAAAATTTATTGAGATGACTCACAGTGTCATTGTCCTAGTATTATATGAAATACAAAATATGTATTTGCAACATTAGGCATTTGCATTTAAATCCCCCTAGAGAGATACATGCTGATTTTTATAATATAAATCCTAACACAGTAATAAAGAGCAAGCAATTTTCTGTACAAAACTGGAGAAGTATATAACACTTCGTTATATTGCCAGATGTAAACCTCTGCCTATGTCTCAATGCAAGAGCTCTGCATGAACAACAGGTCATAAAATACGGGTTAGGAGGAGTTAATGATATATCTGATGTAAAGAACAGTGTTTCTGCAGACTTCCACAGCTCTGTTCTCACCAGCTCCTGGACAAAGAGCCATTCACTACCCAGCCTTGTATGAATGCTTTGCATACAAAAAGAGACATGAGAAACAAAAGGATCCTGTAAACCCACAGAACTTTTCAGCCTTGCTTGGCGTTTGGAAAGTTATAGACTCCACTCAAAGGGGATGACTAAGCAAATGAGACCAGAATGTAATGGGTAGTACTGAATATTTAAATACTGAAAAATAGAGTAGAAAATGCATCCCTGCATCTCTGTTAAGAGGGAAAGGGAAGAAGAGGGAGGAAAATACTCTTTGAATGACTTGGATATAACAAGGAAATGTAGTTCTCTGCAAAAGCCCCAATCAAAGCCCTAAATGAAGCTGATAAGCATCAAAACAAGTGGCTGGAAACCCAGATACTCAGTAAGAATTGTAAGGTGTTTTGAACTATATACACATAGAATCACAGAAATTAAGTTGCTACTTCAGTTGAGTAGACAAACCACCTGGTATACAGGAAAACAACAGAGGAAAGGATAGATGCTGCAACAACAGTGAGCCAAATGCTATACAAAGCTACTACCTTAAAAGCACAGTCTGCTACAAAGGACCTGTTCTTTCAATATCCCCTCTCTGCCTTTATTTTCATCTCCATTTACCCTCTATCGAGCCATCCTTCAGCACAAGAAACTAAATGAAAATGTAAAACTAATGTATTTGCTATCATTATCCAGCTCTGGCTCTCCCATCAAACAGTACCCATTCCCTCCTCTGTAAACCCCTTGAGATAGGGACCGGTTGCTCCTTATATGTGACTATGCCAAGCACAGTGTGGCCCTGCTTTTAGGTGTTGTTGTAAGGAATACAATTACCAGGATAAAATAAAATACGTAAGAGAGGAACTTAGCCCTGTTCTGCTCACATCTGGGCACCTAAATATCTTTGCCTTCATCACACTTGTCGGCATTTAATTCCACAGTGCCCCCAGTGACACTGGGGATACCGAAGGATCTCTGCAGAGGCATCATGCTGTATCCCCACATCCTGGGGGAGGAGGACCTGGTTTCCTTTTCCTCTCTCCAGGAACTTCCATTGAGGGTTTTCACATCAAAATGCCGACGAGAATTTTTTCTTTGAAATCTCCCTACCCACTTCTACCAAACAAATAGAAAATATCGGAACATACAGTGTTAAAGGTTTGGCACATTTTCAAAGCTGTCTGCTGCATTTAGATGCCAAACTTCCATGACTACTAAAGGGATGCGGATATCCACTTAGTCTTAAATAGCTTTGAAAATACAAGTCATCCCCCTCACTTTTCAACATACCAGTTTATGCCCAAGAATTTGTTTAGTTTGACTTCTGCGCTACATTGAAAGGAAACCTTTATAGGCTGAATCCAGCCAAAAGAATGAATAGGGCTCCAGTCTCAGATTTAATAAAAATCAAAAGCTTAATTTGAAGTCCTGGAGGAAAAGAAACAACCACCACAAAACAAAACACCCCATAGATTTATTCACAGTCTCCAAGAAGTGTTAAAAGTTACTCTGAGAGCAAATAGCACAGCTCTGATTTTTACTTATGACAGAAGTTATCAAAGGGCCCAATTTAAAGTCCATTATAATAAGTAGCATAGCACTAAAAATCCAGTAAGTATCTTCTGACTGAAACAAGGGGAACTGTATCGATCTTAAAATATTCTGAATTGTACATTAATAATTTATACCTTTTCATAGGCCTTGTTTGATACTTTGGGTGACCTCACTCGGTGCACTGGATGTATCGTAGGGCAGAAACCACCTTTAGAAATGTTCCTCTCTGCCCCATTGGTTTGTACATTTCTGTGATGACAATACCAGCACAGGATGTGGGAGTCAAAAACACTGCAAGAACTAGCACCATGCCACTGTGCGATTCCTGCTGTGACATAACCAAAGCTATGTGTGTTTGGCTTTGGGACGACTTCCTCCTGCTTTCTGACATCACATGAAGAGGAGTAAAGCCAGTGTAAGCAACAGGAGTGTTTCTTTAGTCAATCCCACCGCAATGGGAGAGCGAAAACTACCAAATCCTCCGCAGCCATGCAGGAAATGAAGATTAGAGTGTGCAGCCCAGAAAGGCCTCCTAAAAGCTACTGATGGCTGCAGAGCCTCAGATGCTCACAGGGCAGATCACAGCTCATTTTAATAAATTAATGCCCAAGCTGGGAAAAAGGTTTTGCCCAGATTTCCCAAAACCTCACCATAGCATGAACTGATTTAACAAAAGCACATATTATTCTGAATTATTCAAACCTTTTAAAAGTTCGTTTTTCTTTCTGCCCTAACACTTCAGTTTCTCTTAAGTACAGTATCTGCTTTTTTGTTTGCCTCTGTCACTCAGGGAAGAGCATGTCACCTTTTTTGGACAGAATAAATATTTCATGTCCCAAATTCAGTTAATACTTGAACTGCTTGGACAGGATATTCTGCAGACCACACCAAATGACCAACAGATATCGCACACAGTTAGGGTACAATACATCCAGATGTCCAAGCATATTTTTCCAAGACTCCCAGGATTCTCTTTGTCTAATCTGAATTTGTGTATTTCTAATGCATACATCAGACAATTCTGCAGCACTCACAGCGAGAGGTGTATCCACAGCAAATACAACATAAACCAAATGCACCACACTTGAGAGTAACCCAGCTTCCACACATATAAATTTTGAAGGAATCTTGTCAATGTGTACTTTCCTACAAAAAATGTGTCCTTCAACTGGGAGATGCAGATGCTGTCCCCTACCACCCTATGTCAAGGAACTGCTCACCTATAAAAAAGATGGAAGGGACTTTTTTGATTCGGCCATATCACTATTCTCCCTTGGACCAAACAACAAGAGCTCAGCATTCCCATTCATGATTTTTCACTTACTCCACAGTCCTGCTCTATCACCAAGAATAAGAAACAATGGCTCACGCTCTTCACATGAAACTAAAATTGACAACTGATGCCAGAATCTTACTTGCTTTTTTAAAAGATTGCTCTTTTCATTACTTTTTTACTTCACTGGAAAACAAAATACAAGTCCTTATAAAACACAGATTATGTACTGACACCCACTTTAGTCTCTGTACTGTAATTATTAACAAGTATCACTAACAAGAAAGTTGCAAAAATGCAGACTCTTTGCTACTTATTCTACACTAATGTAGAGACGAAAACTAAGCTGGTTAAATTCAATTACTATCCATTTCTTTATTTTTCCTTATAACGTCTGTTTTTCTTCACAAGTCCATATGCCACAGCTGCATGTAAATCATTCTAACTTTTATAGCTTAAATTTCATCTATATTTTTCCCAAGCCATAAAATTCTAGATTATCCATGATATTCAAAAAGCCAAGAGAAACATCCATGGATTCTTAAACATTACACTCCTAAGATTTGTGAGAGGGGAAGGAAGTGGTGACCTCCTAGGATTTCCTGTGGATTCTATCATTTATTATAAAAGGCTGGGGATAATGTTGACAAGGTCAGGCAGCCTACATGCCCTTCCTCTGAAGGACACATTATAACTTGCTCTGAGAGGTATACAAGCCAGTGAGATCAGAATTAGGCTCAGAAAAGCAAGTTCTGTTCTACAGAGACTTCTCCCCTGGGTTTTCTTGCCCTCTTCTGACATGTTCACCTTTTTAAAGCAGCATCAGAGGAGACAGGCAGGGCCAGCTTCCGTAGTCATGCATGCTCCTGACTTGCTGCTGCTTTAAACAACCTGACTACTCAAACTTACCTGACACCTTGCTATAAATATAATTTAGGCTATTTGTTCGAAGCCAAACTGCAGTATCCAGACTTCCTTTATTCTCCTTTCCTACCCTCAAAGCCAACCACAAGACGATGCCCCACCTTAATGCAGAGCTGCTACTAAACCAACACATTGCCAAAAACCAACGTGACAGGAACTCAGTCTCAAGACCACAAGGACACAGCAGTATACAAGTCCGGCCCAAGATCATTTCCCTCAATCAGCAGCCAATGATGCAGTGAATAACAAGCACATCATCTTTAGAAGAGGACCCCTATTTTCCTGTTCGTTCTTGCTTGAACGCTCAAATTAAATCCCTTATAAACTGGCTATGTACACATTTCAAAGGTGGGTTAGTCCTGTCTGCTCAA
Organism: Ibidorhyncha struthersii; assembly: GCA_013398815.1. Lineage (NCBI taxonomy): Eukaryota > Metazoa > Chordata > Aves > Charadriiformes > Charadriidae > Ibidorhyncha > Ibidorhyncha struthersii. Next base: position 49,908 of record VZSZ01000452.1, on the reverse strand, counting down.
TTTCTCTTCCAGTCAAGTCTGGTTTACTCTCCTCTGATACACTCCTGAGAAAATGTAAGAAAGACTCATAAGTCAGACTTGCTACTTCCTTTGTGTTGCAATCCAATTGTAATATTACAGATGTAATTCCCAGATACGAAAATATATAGAACTTAATTGCAGAGTTAACTGAGCCATACAATATACAATAGCACCAGCTATACAATTTACAGAAACCTTTACTGCATGGAACTGGCATTTCCACAGGAGCCCAAAGAGTTTAAGTGTCTCACGACCAATGATTCTCAGAGAATGAATAAATTACAGTCTTCAGGCTGTTTTTAAAATCCTATCATTAATACCTACAGTAAAGAAAACAATATAGAAGTAGAAACTAAAGCCCATTATGATGAACTTCATAAAGATATTGAGCTCTTCCCCCTCTCAAATTCCTGATCTTTGAGTGTCTGATTTTATAATTTCAATGTTTCACTAATTTTGTACGTTTCTGTTTGTATGTTGTATATATGATTCTTTTCACTAGGGGAAAATATGGGAAGAAATCAGACACGTTTATCTAGAGGACTCTACAAACTTCAATGCAAAAGCAAGATTCCCAAAAGACTTTTTCATCATCCTTATAACAGTGCAGCCTAACAGAGCTTGAACATTTTAATGGCTAGTGATGAAACACCACAAAACAATCAAAACCATAACAAGGCTAATTGACTGTAAGATGGACTGCTGTTTCAATGGATTACCCCTTTGACACCAATCCAAAGTATAAAATGCTTCTATCCTCAGTTACAGAGAGATTGAATTATTTCAGTAGTCACTGAAGGGCTGAATTCACAATTCTGGACGAAGGGATAGAGTGTACCATCAGCAAGTTTGCTGATGACACTAAACTGGGAGGAGTGGCTGATACACCAGAAGGCTGTGCTGCCTTACAGCGTGACCTGGATAGGCTGGAGAGTTGGGCAGAGAGGAACTTAATGAAATTCAACAAGGGTAAATGTAGGGTACTGCATCTGGGGAGGAATAACCCCATGCATCAGTACAGGTTGGGGGCCGACCTCCTGGAGAGCAGCTCTGTGGAAAGGGACCTGGGAGTCCTGGTGGACAACAGGATGACCATGAGCCAGCAATGTGCCCTGGTGGCCAAGAGGGCCAATGGCATCCTGGGGTGCATCAAAAGGAGTGTGGCCAGCAGGTCGAGGGAGGTCATCCTCCCCCTCTACTCNTTGGGTCTCTTTAGTCTGGAGAAAAGAAGATTGAGGGGGATCTTGTTAATGCTTTCAAATACTTGAAGGGAGGATGCCAGGGGGATGGGAGCAGTCTTTTTTCAGTGGTGCCCATTGATAGGACGAGGGTTAATGGGCACAAACTTGAACATAGGAAGTTCCATCTTAACATGAGGAGGAACTTCTTTACTTTGAGGGTGGTGGAGCACTGGAACAGGCTGCCCAGAGAGGTTGTGGAGTCTCCCACTCTGGAGACATTCAAAACCTGCCTGGACGCTGTCCTGTGCAACCTATTGTAGGTGACCCTGCTCTGGCGGGGGGGTTGGACTAGATGATCTCCAGAGGTCCCTTCCAACCCTGACTATTCTGTGATTCTGTGGAGAGTGATGTCCCCTATTAAGCGGCAAAGGGGGACAAACATGAGCAAGGACACTGCAGCTGAACATGCCTTCCCACGCCTCAGTTCATCCAGACCTCCAGCAGCACCCACAGCTTGGCTTCTTGAGCAGAACTGCCTGGAGCATCCATTGAATCCAGACAGGTAAGGTGACCAAGAGGAAAAGATCCAGACACTTGCACATGAAATAATCACTTGTCCCACACAAAGTTTATACATGCAAAGTCCTCTGCACAGAAGCACACAGGAGGACAAAACAGCTCAACAGCTACAAGACCCCTTTCCTCGTCCTGCCCAGGGGAGCTTTGCACCAACTAAAGCCAGACCGCAGCCAAGGACTCAAGGCAGCCACCCAATATCAAGAACTTTTCTCCAAAAACATCACTTCGGTGATCACCCAGCTTAACAGATTTGATGGTAGATTTTAGACTTGCTTGTCAGATACACGGGATCTTTTATAATTATACAAATTAAATAAGCATAATATATGAATTGCTCTTTGCGCAACAGCCTTCCTGAGGACAGCAAAAAACAACCAGATATGGACATGTGAAAATAGATCCACAAAAACCAAGGTCGAATTCTAAAACCACCACTATGAGTTAAACCTTTACTCTCTCTTTACCCCAGTACACTCCTCCTAACTGTCTGCATCATAGTCTCTTCCGCTCACTGTTTTTCTTTACCATCTCTTGAGAGCAGAGAGTCTTCAGGGTGGGGGCTGTTGCAAACAATTCTAGGCATGTTTGTACAGTGATGTGTAAAATGAGATCACAGTCTCAGGTGGGACATTTATTTGCATTACTGAAGTACCTCAGTAAGAGAGAAATAAGAATACTAGAAATCAAAACTATGTTGAACTGGGTGGGGAACGCACATAAAGATGCTTTTGGGGCATTTAAACAGGATATATGCATGTACTTTAAGACAAAATATGTTGTCTTAAGACAACTAAAGAGCCTTTAATCGAAGTATAAACTGTGTATCATTGGGTTTACAGCCATCCTGGACTCATTTATTCACATTATTTGAGCTACTCACAAGTTCTCATCGATTACAGAAAGAAAATTTCCCCAGATACATGTCAATTAATACTTAAGAACCCCAAAAGAGCAGTCTGGCAATCCACCAACACAGAGCAACAAAACCTGCACTATTAGGGGAATGATATTTAAAACAGTCATTCTGGGCAAAGCATCCTTGCAAAGGCTACTATTTTATTTATTCCAACTTTTTCTGTTAAAAAGTGTATCTTTATAAAAGTAATTAAAATAAATTTTGCATGAAGCATTATTGGCTGAAAGTGACAATGTATATGCATACAACTATTGGTCTCTCCTATAAATTTGTGGCTGTCTGGCAATTCACATGCTTAGGAAGCAAGAGATTCTCATCACAGAGTGTCACTTGACAAGTCAGCTCCTCTTTAAAGCTACTAGAATTCACACAAACTTGGTGTCCTTTCATATTTTATTCTTCAAAGGTACGTATGTCCAAAATATAGTTCCAGTTGACACTGGAACAGGTTGCCCAGAGAAGTTGTGGATGTCCCACCTCTGGAAGCGTTCAAGCCCAGGTTGTATGGGGGGTTGGAACTAGATGATCTTTAAGGTCCATTCCAACATAAACCATTCTATAATAGAATACATATCTGAGGGCACAGAAAGAATTACCCATTCAAAAGAAGGGATTCCTCAACATTTTTATATTCTTGTATATATGCACGGTAAATTTTTATTGCTCCTCATGTCCCACGTCAGAATTGGTATGGACTGAGACATAAAGCTCACAGTAGTAAATTAACTGTACAGTCTGCTCCCCAGATGGCTGCTCATTCCTCATCTGACTTCTTACCTGGCTGTGAAGTTACTGCACTTGAGCAACCACAGCTATTATTACAATCACAGCAGGCCTGGCAGCTAGATTTCAACATCACTATTAATTGACCCACATAACATTCCTACAAAGCAAGTAGTATTATACTCCTTTTCAGGTACAAAAGAAAAGCACAGATAATGTATCCATGCCTTGTGCCTTAGCTACCTAGTAGGAGAACCAAAATTAAAACCTAGGAGTTCTTATGTGACTCCTCTGTTCTAGTTACTATATGCCAGAATAACTCTTTTGGTACATCCCTTGAAGTGTTCAAGGCCAGGCTGGATGGGGTTTTGAGCAACCTATTCTAGTGGAAGGTGTCCCTGCCCTTGGCAGGGGGATTGGAACTAGATGATCTTTAAGGTTTCTTCCAACTCTAACCATTCTATGATTTTATCACTTGATTTTGAAAATGCAATAAATATGACACTCCCAAAATAAGATCACCGCTGACCCAGTCATGTCTCAGTTAGAATGTAGGGTTAGAAAACTAATGTTGCATGTTCTAAGCATTTACAAAGATATAGCAGATGTGATTTAACAGTCTTGCCATAAAAGCTATTCTTATAACACTAAGCGATTCTTGTGCTGTCTGCAAAAATTTATGGCTGCATGTTCATGTGAAGTACTAGAAGGGGATAGTGAATTCTTTCTTATGTTTGTACAATCCCTGTTTCAAATCAGCAGCCCCCAAGCAAGAGAGTTAGGTCTGAAAATACCAGTATCCAGCAAAACATAGGAATCTATTCCAGTTATGACTTTGCAGCCCGTGCATTCTGGTTTTTTAGGGGGTAAAAGCTATATTAAATTTCTTGTGCTGGTCCCAGTTTGGTTCCTTAGCATTCAGATATGGCAGACTTTCCCTACCTGGTGACTATGCTTTAATGACAGTTGGGATGTGGGCAGCATGCATTTACACATTTTATGCTTATGCTGAAATTCTGAATTTGGCAGTGTTCTTGATATCTGTCCATCGGGTTAAGTCTATGTCCACTAAAAGTAATGGAAGAAATTCCTGACAACATCTCCCCATCCTGTAAATGTTGGTTCAGTTTCCATTATATACTGGCTCTTACCTGTCAAGGAGAAGTTCCAGCACTTCCTTAGTAGAAGCAAAGGCCCTGTATGTCGAGAGAAAGATACTGATGTAGGTGAAATCATTATCCCCAAAAGCCGTCAGAAGGTTCTCCACAAGTTTCTCCAAAGTTCCGGCTTTTATTGTCCTAATCTTGCATGTTTCATACTGGCTGACAGTATGTTCTGGAGGTAACTGGTCCCCCTCAGCCTACAAAGTTGAAACAAAAACAAAGCACAAAAATCAGACAGAAGCCAGATCCCTGACACAGCTTTCACAGTGAAACAGATTAAATTCCATCTTTTCACAGGAACAGTCCATCTTTAGTTACTAAAAGATTTTTTCAATTTTGGCTCTCTGAACACCAAATGCTGTATCAAATAACAGAGAGTTCTAGTAAGTTCAACTTTAAGATATTTATCTGACATGCTCCACAAAATATTTTATAGCCTGACTTCTATCAAGTTATCTTATGATCCCATCATATATTATTATCTAAAAGAAAATCCATTATCCCACAAAGAATATTACTAGAGGGAACAGCAGTGGTAATTCACTCTGTCCCACTTCTGAAAAAACATGAAAACTGATCACAACTTTAGAATCAGCACTTGTGAGTCCCCTGCTGAAAATACCAACTTTGGGCTGCCACACAGAACCTAAGGTCATGAACACATTTGAATGCGAAACATTTCATGATACTTTTGCAAGGAGGGTGTCAAAGTCATCTTGCAAACATACCATTATAATTTTCTCTTACAGTTTTAGTTTGGCACAATATTTGTCAACGAATCTAGGGTTTGGTGTTGGGTGTGTGTGTGTTTTTAAACATCATTTGTTTTTAATGCTTACAGCCTGCTTTAAGTCTGAAATAACTAGAATCATTCCCTTAAATTCTGCCACTATTTAGATGACAGTTCAGAAAATTGTTTGTGACCAGTTTAAATACTTATTTGTTAATAATTTGTAATAATATTGCATACATGTTGTAAAAAGGTTTAAAAATGGGATAATAAATAAAAAACATCAACAAGGGCAATCTAACAGAAAATTTCTCTCTACCTTTTGAGCTGGCTATCTGTGGGAAGTAACATTCATAGCACTGAACTCTACAGAGGCAGCATGGGTTAGCATATATTTCCCCTTCTGCTGCTGCTGTTTAACAGGGACCAAACTGACTGACATACTGCATCCTCAGCTTGAGGAAAATGTGCTGTGACACACCTGCTCTTTTACCTGATCGCAACTACATGACATGCATAATCAGTATGTAATCACTATAATCACGTATCACCAGCACTAATAAAGCTCCAGTAACAAAAGTCATTTTCCTTGAGAGAAAGAAATGGCTTGACCCCGTTCGAGAGTCTGCAAATATAAGTGCAAAGAAAAACCCTGTCAAAACCCCCCAGACATCACTATGATTTATGTAACCCACCTACTTCATATTTACATCACTACCTTCCATTGCTTTTGAATTATTTATAATAGCTATCCCTTTTTGTTTTAAACAATATAGACATCTTTAATATTATTCTAAAGCTCTGCTACTCTTGCATGGAGACACCTCATTTCCCAGCTTAACAAGGTCCAACAAACTCTTGTTGTTACGTTAAAATACAACTGGCTGTCTGTATTAAGGAAACAAACAAAACCACCTCACCCACCACCAATTAGACAGGGAAAGAAAAAATAGGAGTAATAGCAGCACTGCACAATGTTCTGGACTTTCTAACAAGAACTGGGCCCAGGCACAGGTTTTTTGGGCAGAAAAGTGCCTCTGTGTCTGTAGGAATCCCTGGAAGAGCCAGGAGCATCTTGTAGGATCAAGACACAACGACCTGTCAACAGACTGTAGAGTATAGAGCAGAGGTCCTAGGAAACTTGCAGCCACATCTCAACTGCAAAATGGCACCATTTCATACTGAGTTTAAGCCATTGAAAGAAGCCATTCCCAGAGGCTCTTTTCTGCCCACCTGTGTCAGCAAACTGGGTTGGGAAAGCGATGCTGCCAAAACAGAGCCCTTTATTTCATTTGGTGGGATCAGGTTTAACCCAGACAAGCTCACCCCATGGCTGCAGAAACACACAGGCATCACAAGTTTGGGTGCAAGATGTAAGACAATTTCTGGAATAATCACAGCTTTACATCTGTTCAAACAGACTGTGAAATTACAGACTGGGTAACTTGGTCTTGTGTCATGAACCCATTAATGCCTTTTATAAATAGACAAGGCAATGCATAGTACAAAACCCACGGTTATCCCAATGCAACCCCACAGGCAATGAAGGAGATTACACCAGAGTATCATGCAAAATTTTGTTCAACAAATCTTATGTCTGTTTTAAAGGTGTATAATCTGTTGTATACCTGACATAAAGGTGTGTATAGAATTATATATGACACCACCATTACAGAAACACTAAAAGGATATGTTGTTACTACCGCTATCTCTCTCCTCCATTCAAATTTTCCCTACACAAAACTTGCTCAGAAAAAAAAAAAACAAAATTCTTGCTAACTTTTTATCTTACAGTTAAAACATACTTTTGAAAATAACTAGTTACACAATACAACTGCTTTCAAACAGGGAAAAAAGTCTGCACTACTGTATTTATTAATTTTCTATGCAGCAGATTGCTCCGCTCATGTTATATTTACTTACAGCCATATTCTAATCAGTGTGTGTAAAAACCTCTCATTCACTGATAGACTGTGTAGCAAACAAGGACAGAATCTGTTTCTGAGTGATACATGCACAAAATTTTCCATTAATTGCAGCACTACAACTTCCCCAAGACATCATGTTGGGAGAATGTTAAAAAAAAAAAAAAAACAAACAACAAAACAAAACAAAATAAAATAAAATAAAATAAAATAAACAAAACAAAAAACAACCCCAAACCCTGAAAATCTAAAACAGAGTTTGTCTGCGAAACTTTAAACTGCTAGAAATCATTTTAAGAGACTTTTAGGGAATGTTTGTATCTGTATTATTTTAGCAATTCTGCATGTAAGTTTAAAAGGAAAAAGGACTTGGCAGACGAGCTCAATAACAGACTTTAAGAATAAGACATTGTGGGCTAAGTTAGCATGCTAACAGGAAACTGCTCAGTCTGGATTTAATCAAGAGGCCATCTCTTCACTGACAACCAGGCTGCCCAAAGGCAAAAGAGTTTTTATGTTTGCTTTTGTGTTGTCTGCTTAGAGTAATACTGTATCTACTGCTATTAAAAGACATTCCTAAAGCTCTTTGCACATTTTGACAGTGGCACACAGTGATCACTGTTATGTGGTAACAATTAAAGCCACCGGAAGTTTTGCACTGTTTTGTGCATCAAAACAACAAAAAAAAGGCTCTCCAGCTCCTTCCATTCCTCTCCTTCAACAACGTGTCTAATAAAGATGTTAGACCCCAGCATCTCAGGGCTTCAGTAAGATTTTCCTGGTCTTCTACAAGATGAATAATAAACAAACAGATATGGCATTTTATAGTCTGATTTATTTTACGTTTTTTTAAACAGTCTCACTTTGATTTTTCAGACAAGATTGTAGGCTTATGATCTGCAAGTGTAATTGATGAGCAAATAGCTTCCTACAAGACAGACAGCATTTTTCAAAAGCAAACATACAAAGACTGAACTGAGGTATATTCTTGCAAGTCATTTTTTGAGGTTGTGTAGGTACTGATCTAGTTTAATTCTAACATCTTTACTAATCCTCTGCAACACTGTACCTTCAGAGGGGCCCGCTCTCTTTTAATGGGATCATCTTACAGCTAATACAGCACAAAACAGTACCCATATATGCAGTTCTTGCTGAAATAGGAGAGCTCCACGCACACGAAGACACATTGAAGCCAAAAAGTTCCTTCAAACACAAACCAACTCCAAAACCAGCTGCAGATGCCCAGTACTGAAGGAGCTATAATTCAATTCCAAGCTGGTTACAATTAAGGTCCTGACCTTGCCCTGTACAAGCTGGCTCCTGAATGCACATACAATCTCACTGACTCACAAAGGCATTGTGAAAGTGCAACATAGCCACACACACAATTGCAGGATGAGGAAAAGATACGAGTATCAGCATAATGTCTAACAGAAGTCTTCTCTCTGCAACACCCACAAATACAGGGCTAGAGTAAGCAGGTCCTAAGTTACAAGCAGCTTTTTACCAGCATGGCTTGATACTAGGTATGTAAAAGCAACATTCCTTTATGAATCTGGCGAGACACCATGTGCAGCCTTCTATACCACAATCTCCACTTCCCATCAGTCCTTCTCTGCAAGAACTGGCCAAGATGCGCTGATCTCTCTCCATTTTGTCTACCGATGACAGGAAAATAAAGCAAAACCTGCATATGCCCCAAAATTGCCAGGTATTTCACTCAGTTTGACAGCTTTAATACAGATCTGGATCCCACAGCCTCATGGGCCAAAGGTACAAATGCTACCTCTTAACCTTTGATTGGATTATAAATTAATTATAAAAATCCACCATCTCCTAAATTAATGGTACATCCTAACAAGAGGGAGTAGGACTCAAGTTAGAAAAAATAGTTCAAATTCTGAACAATACAAAAATAGGCTGCTACCCAAATAAAGACATACAGAATTGTAGTCGTTATTTCAGAAACATCACTGGGAACAATCACTTTTACCCAAAACAACACTGGTCTGCAGTTTTTTTTCCAGTGCAAATATTATCTGTTGAGATTCTGAAAGCGAGAATCATGGAATGAAATCAATGTAATTTTTCTTTCAGTATTTTTTTCCCAGTCTGCAAAATGAAAAACACAACTGGAATGAACAATAAGTAAATGAGATATCAAATATTCTTCAGGCTTAGTCATCTAAAACATTACCACTTTACTAAACACTTGTTTTATTTAGAAATTCTGCAAGATTATTTTCAAGAATACCTAACTAACCAGTGTCTCTTAAACTTCATTTTTACTGTTTTCAACAGATTTTTAAATGTTTTTGACTTTCCTTGAAAATTACAGCTTTTCCAGATGGAGAGTTTTCTACTCTAGCTCTTTTTATTAACTTACTGGACAGAGAACCTATGCTGGAATAAAACTGCCTGAAGTGCAGTAACTTATAAATTTAATAAAAATAAGGTACTCTAATCAAGAATGACTGTTTCATTTCACTGTTTGTCTAAATGTGAATCAGCTTTAACTTTCTGAAAGTAGGATTAAAGTGCTTCTGCCCTTATTTTTTTGATATTTCTTCCTCACACACAGGCTCTCCAGCATAAGCCTTTAACATCTACATTCATCGNGAATAGTCAAATCATGGAATGATTAAGCTTCAAAAGCTCCAAAAATACAAGTATTCACAACACCAGTCAGAGAAGAAAAACCTACGGTATCCTTCATTTAACACATCACTTAAAGAAAGCAGCAAGACAGATGAAACAGAAAAGATGTTTGAAGAACAACTGGATTCCATGGCAAAAACCACACAGAACTTAATATGACTTCAAGATGCTATGCAAGACTCCTACTCGCTTTAGCCAAGTATTTTTGTAAAGAACAACTGCAAAGATATTAGCAACTTATGTGACACAGTGTTTCCTTCCAACAAAGATCCTAATGAATTGAGCCTGCTCCCCTGAAAAAGGAAGAAAGCAAGATTGTCCTGTACATATAGTGACAGATAAAATCCACGGCAGCTGACAATCATGCTGAACTGACTCAAACTCTCACACATTGTGCTGACTTCCTTCCCCCCCCGCCCCCCCCCGTCTGCACCACATGACCATTAAAAAAAAAACAAAAACAAAAACAAACCACAAACCCTGTGAAAAGTGGTAACTTTGCACTAATAATACCACATTAACAGTGCACATCAGAAAGAGCAGTGACCAGACAAAGCTTTTCAAATGAAGTCACAAGTATTTCAAGGGTCATTAGGGTAGGCCCCCGGGTGTACACATCCATGCTTCCTCTTGCAATCAGTTCTGCAATGCTGGCAGTATTTAAGAGCCTTGCATCCCATCACTCTCCTCTCTGTCCTTGTACTCCACTCTGCAGAACCGTCAGCCTGGAAAACAGCTTGCATGGGATAAGACTCTGAATTCGAAGCAGAATTTCCACTCTAGGAAACCGTGGCTCGAAATGCAGGATTTGGGTGGCCAGATCTTTTGCAGCCTGCAGACTCCAGGCAGCGCAAATACCTGCCTATGCAAGAGCGACTGCTTTTACTGTACAGTGCACTTGGAAATCAAATTAATACGGAGCTCTCTGCAGAGCTCCCTCCACTTCGTTAACTCCCGTTTCCTCATTTTGGATGCTGCTGAAAAATCAGGTGTTGACTGCACCAAACTCAGAAGCCAAAATAACTTTACTAGCTCTTTCCTATGATCTGACAGCTAGGGGTATTCCTGGATTTCCAAAGCTCCACCCTTTTCCTTTCCTTTCTTACCACATAAATAACTTTTCTTGGCAGCAACCCAGAGTTTCCAGGACCAGTTAATTCCATGATCATTATACAAAAGGCATTCTCATTTTCTCGTATCCTTAGAGCTCACAGCCTGGCTGCTATCTGCCTGAAGAGCTGGCAAACAGTAACAAAAGCTGTAGTTCAGATTTAGAGGTTAAAAAAGAAGAATTAAAAAAAGCCTCTTACATGAATGCTGTTGCTCAGTTAGAACCCTTTCACTCGGGCACCTTGCAGCTACTCAAAACCGCTCGGGGGAAAATAAGAAACATCATGCATACCATGGTGCTGAGCTGTGCATTCTCACACCTTCTGAAGTTATGCAAATTTAGACTCATTTGGGTACCAGTGAATTATGTGGGACTAGCTCTAAATGCATCAAAACAAAAGTAAAGAAGCCTAATTTACACATCACCTCTCACTGCATGCATCTAAAGGAGTTTAAGCGAGCGCATTAAGAAATTGAATTTTCAAAGTAGTCTACATTAAAACGGCACTGTCCAGCTCTTACAAATGGTGGAACTTATTCAGCCATGGCAACATATAAATTCCTCCTCCAACTTTGGCCTACTTCTGAGAAGCATCTGTGCAGCAAAGGAACGTAGCCATATTATTCAACGAGAACCAAGTCCTCTGGGGTTCACTGTGTAGTACACAAGCTTTTTTAAAGAGACCAGAAATTGCCCCAACAGCTTAGCCCCAAACCTTCATCTCTAGCTATGCTTGTATGATTTATGCACTTACCTTCTCATTGCTTCCTACCTACAAAACGTTACTTCTCATCCTGACTCTCACCTCTCTTGCTAGAATAACTTTTAATAAAACCAAGACAAGCACTCCCACCCTCTTATCTGACATACAGTATTCATTGAGTTAACTGAACCTGAAACATCAAATTACTTAAGCAATTTTCATTTTTGTTTGATATGTTTCACAGTTCTGCAGTTCACCACAATCTTGTTCTCTCCCAAGCATGCCAGGGACATATTATTTTCATAATGCATCAGCATGTATAAATATTCCTTGTGGTGGTTTTTACTGGACATTGAAGCTTAGTAAGTCCCTAACTTAAAATAGAAAAGCAAGGAAAAGAAACCAGTAAGTCAGGTAAGACTTTTAGTCATGTGCATCTTATATTGTTTGAGGAATAGCTGTCATCAAATGACATTTACTAGAAATACTCTTCTAACCCAGCAAACAAATGTGTCCCACATTAAATATATTTCCAAAGCCCTTCTATATTAGAGGAGAATTACTTCTGTAAAATTCAGCATGCTCCTCTCTTCAGTGCATAGGAACACCAAAATGTCCAATCACCAAACCGAGCAGTAAATACTCAAATTAACAGGCAGCTAAGTGAGCAGAGTACCAGAATGAAGGCAAGGAAATAGGTTTTATTGCCCATTTTGGCAGTAAAACCAGCCCATTTTGTAAAATATTTGACTTCTGTAGCTGAAGGAAGTGTTACATAGTGTCTCCATGAGGGAAGAGCTCTACATAGAGTCTTTGGACTTGTATAACAGTCAGTGATTAACTGTCAAAACTAATAAAAGCTTTTACAGGTATGCATTATAGAGGGTCCCTAAGAGAGGGAAACAGGCAGCTGGGGCAGTTCCCCTGTGCCCCAGAAACAGTAAATAGTAATTACTGTTTCTGCTAACAACCCTTGTCTTAACTTCTTTTCCTCCCTCCCCACACTTTCACTGCTTCAAGTCTGTCCTGGAAATTTCTAAGTACCAAAGCTTGCTTACAGTTCCCAGGCTGAGTTACTTACTAGGAACCATAAAGGAGAAAAGAATGGGTGTTGAGTGGAAAAAATAGTACAAAACGTGTCAGACAGCTCAAATATTTCAAGTGACTTTGAAACAGATTTCAGTAATCCTGACTATAGATTAAAATGATAGGTATACTGTGCCTTCCACCTGAGGAGTACGTAGCAGTTCAAGCTCACAGTACAGCAAATCTTATTTGCATACAGAACGCAAGCCTTGATTATGGTTGTCTGAAAACAGAGCATAATCAAGTAGCACGTTTCTACCGTTCACCATCCCAGAAGTTAATATCATCAGTATCTATAAAACATTAGACAAATCAGATTACGCAGCCAAATATGCACTTGGCCACCACTAAGTTTAGCTAAAACTACTGGCCACTCTTTGCAAGAAGTGCAACTATTTTTCTGCTCACAGATATTAACTAATTTCAAAAATTTTAGCTGCACAAAGCAAAACATTCACATCTGTTAATTGCAGATGGTAGGGAGTTTGGTTCTTCAGATGACAGTCTTGCAAAAAGAGGAGTCTCTCCTGGATAGTCCTCAAAGGTGGCTCAAGACAATTTTAGCAGTCTGGAAATTCAAGCCATAGTAATATTAGCCCTGGGTAGAGATATATGCAAGACGCCTGTGTGCCACATTTTTTCCAGCTATGGAAGAGCAGATTAACACTGACCTCCTCTATAACGTACTTCTGAGTCCATAGATGACAAGTACTCTATGGAACTGAGCAATATCATTTCTACACTGAGTCCATATAGCAGGTGTAGTAAAAGACCACCAAACCGACCCAGTTTTGTTGCAACAAGCAGACAGCAGAAGCTAAAAATAGCAACTGAAAACATGACAAATCCATGCATTCAGCTCAAAAGGCCAGATGCTAGCTTAGTTCTTTGTAAGGTCTGTTGGGAGCTTGAAAACAAACTGTCTCTTATAGAAATGAAAACTTCTCCCCTGTTCCTCCTCACCCGTTTTACTGTCTTTGGAGGAGTCACCTGCCAGCGTCATGCAATACCAGTCAGTCTAGATCTTTATATAGCATTGAGACACCAGGGTGTTCAACAGAAAAGACCTTCACATGGTCCTAGCTTTTGCACTGTTACCGAGCGATCGCAGAATACTGTCACAAGCCAACAACTAAGGGCAAAGGAAGTAAGGAGCAGTACAAACCCAGGTATGAAGAAATACTTTGGGGAAAAAAAAAAAAAAGCCCAACTGCCAAAAATCATTGTGATGCTTTTGTTAAACCACATGACATGCTGATGCACATTGTAAGCAGCTAGGCTGAACACACATAATGGAATTCACTTTTTAGCATGCGAATCTCCTACAGAAGAGCTAACTAAACTCTGAAAATGTGGCACAAATGGCTAAGGCCATGTCAACTTCCCATTTAAAGAATTTTATACAAGGCAGACCGCATAAGCTAGTAGAAGTCAAGTTACCCAATTCAAGGACATGTGACAGCACCGTGGCCTCTACAGAGTACTTTCTCCTATTTTAAACTAATCTAGATTTCAAAGGCCTACAACATCGGACCTTTCTCCCTGTGTCATCCACATCAATATCCTCCCAGATACAAAAAAATACAGCTGCTAGTCATCATCTGAGCCCATAAATAACTCACAGTCTGCCTCGAAGTCGAAAGTCTCGTCCTTCAGATCTTTGTAGGTACCTCTGTCCCAAGCCTCATCTCCTAGTCTCATCCACCTCAATGCTTATGCTGCAATTACTGCATAACTGCGATTTTAATATTGCATCCCCTCCCATCTCCCTAATTCCCTATTTTATTGTTATATGATCCTTGATTGTTTTAACACAAGGCTGGACATCACAGGATTATTTCCAGTACAACTGAATTTTGATGCCACTTCATCCTACCGTGATATCAGCCCAATGATATCACCACCACACAGAAGTTTAAAATTCTCAGTTATCCTCATACTTGTAAGGTGCCTGGATGTCAAAGATGACGACAACTCTACATCTATCCTAAGAAATATCAGAGGAAAGCTATTATACAAATTGTCTTTGTGAAACATTGGTCAGTGAAGCCATTTGTCATGCTTTTTCTCTGAAAAATTCTAAACCAAAATATGCTGTCATTTTTAAATAAATGCCAAGTATAGCAAAGAGAAGGGATGATTGATATTACCGCTAACAGTCAGACAGATTTAATATGACAAGAGTCACAGCATTCTATGAAAGTTATAGGTCAACATGAAAAAATTGTATTTTGACCATTCAGAAATGTAAAGAACATTTTTCACCAGCACCTATGTTGTTGGTTGCCAAATACCGTGATACTTTTCCTGTGAGAAGTCACACTATTTTTTCCCGTTCCAGGAATGTAATTTGATTTAATAGTGGAGCTCATCATCACTTTCTGCTCAGTCAGTAGAAACAAAGAACATCCTCTATGAGACAGCAGGCAACACTACTGAACTCAAAATGGATTTAAGGATGCCACAAGTAATAATTCTGTTGCATAATAGTAGCATGAATGCACATTACATAACCCCAAATGGCTTTATTCATCCTGATTGTATTGTTGGCTTTCCTTCCACACTGTAAAGCTTGCTCAAACAGAACACAGAAATTAAAATTATACTGACTCAGGAAATCAGTGTAAACTGCTACTGCACTCAGTATAAACAACAAGGCAAGAGCGATAGATTTTAATAGTATGAATAGCTGGAAAATAAAACAGGAGGTGTGGGGAAACAGCATTCTGACAGAGGAGCAGTCTAGCAGAAGACTGATTCAGATTATTTTAAAATAAACTGAACTTGAAACGTAAGGTATTTTTGTGGAAGAAAAAATATCAAGGAAATATTGTTACATGTTTCATAGTAATTACTCTGACCAACCCCTACTGCCAAGCTTTTTTCATATTTATAAAAGAAATAGGTTAGAAGTAAGGAAACCATTTTTATGACCACAGTGTGAATACATACCTAAAGTGCATTATAAACTTGATTTCAATGCCTGTGCTTTTTACTATCCTTTGTTTTGAAACTAAGAGACTTTTTCAATGGCCTGGATAGAAAAAGCAGTAATAGTAAGTTAGTGTTTCCTAATACTAAGTGTTACCAGCTTGAACCTTTATGCACTGAAAGAGTCCAAGAATATTAGTTCAATCATTAATTGAGGCCAAACTGCACTTTTACTATATTATCTAGACATGACAGGGAATTAGGTTATGGAATCTCCTAGGATTCTTCTCTTGTACACATAGAAGAAAGGGACGTGTCTAGAGACACATAGAGAAAGGGAGTGTCTACATATGAATACATGTGTGTCTGTACGTATCATACCTGTGATGGCAACATCCTTGTGCCAGTTCT
The DNA here is from genome assembly GCA_013398815.1 of Ibidorhyncha struthersii. NCBI lineage: Eukaryota > Metazoa > Chordata > Aves > Charadriiformes > Charadriidae > Ibidorhyncha > Ibidorhyncha struthersii. Next base: position 33,770 of record VZSZ01000452.1, on the reverse strand, counting down.
ATTGGTATCTTCTTTATGACAAGTTCTCCATTTTGTATGACAAACTGCATAAACATATGGCAACTAAACATATTGCATACCTACACAAATTACTGCCTTCTTGTAACTACATCACCCAGCCATTGACCCATCTCTTCAGACACAGCAGAAAGCATCGTGGGTTGCATGAGCTGGTGCTGAGCCTGCTGCAGACATTTGTATTTCAGTTTAAGAATGCTATGTTGCAGTTGAACTTAAATCCTTAGGCAATGGACACAAACCAGAACACACACATAATTATGTGGAAGCATTGAGTCAGAATGCAAAATAAGTATAGCTTGCAAGTAAAGGGGAAAGAAAGAGGAAAAAAAAAAATCAGGCTGCAAGATAAAACAGGAATTGTCCNGGATTGTTTTTTAATTACCCATCAGGAGTTCATAGCATAGCTCTGTTCTTCTCTGTCCTGTTCTAAGTCTACGGCCACCTGATGTTTTCCTGAACAAGATGACTGTTTTTGCACAAAGAATGCAAGCCTCATGGTTTAAGTAAGTGTGCAAGAGTTCATTCACATTTTGTATGCTACAGGGAGCCAGCAGACTGAAAGCACAGCCAGAATCAATCTGAAGCACTCAATGGGAGGAATGCAAAAGCGTAAGATCTGACTTCCAAGTGAAATACGTTATTGTTACTTATGAAACATTTCCAAAAGCAACACAATGGCTGCCATGTCAAAACATAAGACACCATCCCTTCCCTAAAGGGTTTTTACCCTAAAAATACAAAATGCACCGCAGGTAGAGCCAGAGATTACTACAAACCAAGCAAACAGACAAAAGGATGCATAGGCATATCTTCATAATAATTTTCTTGTTGCATTTGCATGTAATATTTCAACTGGCTTCCTAATGCACCTCAGGAGCATTTAGTTAACTAATCTCTTTTGCATTCTTTTGTTTGAACAACAGTTAATCCTGAAGGGCATACTGACTTGTCTTTTGCATCCCAACATCAACAAAGTTTTGAAACGTTACCAACCTCATCAAATAAGTTTTATCCAGGTGAATAATATAAATAACTGAAGGACATTCTGCAGTTGATTTGAGTCAAAACAGAAACTCAACATGATTCAATGCACATGAGCTTTTAGGTAAGCTTATATGGGCCATAAACTATATATAGGAGGAAATAAAACCTTGAATAGCTCTCTAACATATGATGATCTATTTCTGCTTTAGGTTATGTAGATACTCAGAAGTTTAGATCATTGATTTTTAAGAGTCAGAAGGAGCCACTGAGATCAGGAAGTCTAAGCTACTACATGAGATATATCACAAGTCTCCAGTTTGAAGCCCAATATCTATGATAATTTGAACACATCTCAAAGCATTCAGTCATTCCAAATTGTTCAATCACTCTGAGATCTTTCAATAGAAAATACCACTTTATAATAAAAACATGTTGTTTTACTTGCACAAAGAGCCCATAGACTCCCTGGAAAGGAAGAAACAACTATTGACTGGGAGAAAGGTTGAGCCTTCATAAAGAGAAAGACAACTGTACAAAGCAGCTGAGGGGGTGGGAGGGGAAAAGAAAACAATCTTTTAAACTGCTTTCAGAACAAAAAGGTGGGAAGAACATAAAAGGAAAATAGATGAAAGAATATAATATAATAACAGGATCACTCTGCAAAAGCATTTTAAGTGCCTACACCTTATTAATGCCATTGTGGCCCAGTGGCAGCATTGCCAGCTATAGTCCACAGGCCGTGAGCTGGAGACCCACGCAGCACTCGAAGCCACTGCAACCCACTCCAATACAGCAACACACTCCATGGAAGAGGCACTGCATGTGCTGCGTGACACACTCCTGGGGCCCTGCTGGAAGATTTTAGGAAGAAGGAGATAAACTTTGGTGTCTCATCCAACACCCTTTCTCTTCACAGGAGGGATTAGAAGAGCCAAGCCTCTGCATCTATTAGCAGCAGAATATATTGCTCTCTAACATTTCACCAGTAAAGATTGTATGACAGAGTCACAGGGTATATCAGGAGGATCTTGCCCTGCTACAGAACTTTTCTTGAGCATTCAGCATAGTAGAAGAGCGTTCTCTCTCATAGATTTGAAACTATACAGTCGTATTAAAGCACAAGAGTTTGTCTCTATACTCCTCGGATCACAAAATCTCAAAATGAATAGTGAGTTTATTACAGGTGAGAAAATTAAACCACCAGAAAATAAGTTGGTTAGTTCAAGCCACAGGGTGAGTCACTAGCAAATGAATATGGAGCACATGACTCCTGACTTGCAGTAAAGCAGTATCACAATTGTCCCCAAACTGGTATGACAGTGCTTACATACATAATAATTCATGTGCTCAATATACATGCAGCAAATAGTTTATTATCAGTGAAGATTTCACATTATTTTTAAGCCATGGGAGACAAGTGGAGCAACAGCAGCAGCAGCTAAGGGGCCACCACCACAAATTTCAGTGGTGTTTGCAGTATGTAATAACTTCTGAGCTGATGCAGGGCTGAGCTGCACAGAGATGACTGCAAAAATTTCTGACATAAATTGGTATTTGGACACAAACTGGTGGCAAGGAGGACCAATTAAAAACTCCAGACTGCAACCCAGTAACCTGACAGAGCAAAAGGTTAATGAGTGCTACCATGCAATATAGCAGCACACCTAAGGTAGAAGCTGCCAAAGTCATTTTGATTGCCAAAGCTGTTAAAGGGTAGCTACACTCTGATGGGCAACAGATAGCTTATGCAACTAAATGTAGAGAAATGTTAGAGGCCAGCAAAAAAGTCTGTTGAAAGTACTACCCTCAAAGGTCACACTGTGGCACAGAGATCAGAGAAAAGATCTGAAGGGTTAGAGTAGGCAGAACATTAAATCTTTCAGCACAATGCTTGGAAGCAGCAACAAAAAGCAAACAATTCTGCAAAGTATAAATAAAGGGTACCAAAGCAAGTCAAAGGACATTATTCTTCCACTGCATAAAAGGTCTGATGAGACCACATGTAGAGTACCATACTCTGTTCTAGCTGCCTTATTTTTAAAGTGGTTATTATGAAGTTGAATGGGGTAAAGCAAAGGGCAACCCACACGACTCCTACATTCGCAGAGCCTAAAACAGCAAGGACACAAACTTTTGTTTTACACACAAAAAAAAGCAGGATCTGAGCACCCAGAGTTCTCATTGACCAGGAGGAGGTTGCAGCACTGCTGGAAAACAGGCCCACAACAAACTCCCATACTATGTTGCAATATGGCCCTGACATCTTCTGGACATTAAAGTTCTCATGATTCTTTTTGTGAGTGCCTGTGTTCAACTTTATTCTGTCTTGTTAAATATTTGCTGCAAACAAATTGAAACCAGAACTTTATAAACAGCAACACATAATAATTGTCATTTTAAACTAAACTGTAGGCTTTTCTCTCTGACGATGGCCAGATGCTATAGAAGAAGGTGAAAAAATGACCCATAACATACAAAATAACCAGTCTAAAGGGAGACACTTCTGAAAGGCAGGTGGTGTTTGTTTTATACCTAAAACCACAAAATGTTAAGTCTTGTGTTCTAAATCTCATATAGTATTCACGTATTTGTTATTATTTATTTATGTGATTGTCTAATCCTTTCTGAATCTTTCTAGACTCAGCAGTGAGTCCTTCAGGTTAATTACATGCAATGTAAAATTACACATTTCTTCCCCACCCACGCCATAGCTTTCAAAACCAGCAAACACTCCCTGGAGTGTCCCTTCTCCACTCACTGTTTTAAATGCCTTCACTGTATCCTCCTATTCATTGCCAGTATCGAGCCTCAGTCCTCTGAGGAGTTAACAAATGTGCTTATTGTTAAACCTGCATATCAACTGTAGTTGCACCAAGATGCACATTTAACAGTCCTCACATATTCAGTGTCTCCAAATGTCAGCAATACTTTCCCATCTGTGGATCCCTTTACTAGTTCCCTTATCTTTGAGATGGGGGAACAAGCACCAGGAACAACTGAGGTGCTACTGTAATCTACTGAGTAGTATTTTCTAAGCTTCACTTCATTCCCCACTTCAGCTTAATATTTGAGCTTGCTTTTGCAACTGCTGTTGCACAGTGGGCAAATGCTTCCACAGAACTCTGTATTCTCATAAGTCCAGGTCTTCACCCCAAGTGGTTTTAATTAACTCACTTCTGATCCTAGATTGTTTCAATGTGCTGCTGTGCTTTGTTAAGCAGCTGCTCCTTGTGGCATATATGCCACATGTGGAGAAGATATCCATGTGATAACATTATAAAGCCACTAAATAAATATTACCATGCAAATTTGATAGCTAATCCATCTCCCCCAGAACTTTTTCTAATGCTTCAACTTCTTCAGCAACCACAAAAAATAGTCTTTTTAAAGTCACTTTGTCCCAGAAATACTTTTTTCTCCTGTCTCCCCCACCTCTCCAAATAAAGGGGAACTCTACCAACTCCCAGGAAACAGCACTGTTGCTGATGTTTAAGCCCCACCCAAATCATACTTTTGTACTATGTTACATTACAACATATTTCACATAGTCTGTCTGCTGAAAATTTGTGGCCATGCTTTGAAATTTATTTAGATGAAAGATGCTATAGGAATGCAAGATCATTATAATTTCACTTGGACATGTTTTTACTTTCCTTCCAGTCCCTAAATTATTGGTGCCATGGTGCTGAACTGAACTACAGTGCAGCTGTATTCAGGCATTAACATGAGTTCATTTTGGTCCAAGGTAGAGTGACTTCAATAAACAGTAAATGGATTTCTATGTCCAAAACATAGAATTCCTCACTATAGCTTTAAAACTGTAAAAAAAACCCAACCAACCCCCAAAAAAAAAAAAAGCCACATTCTCATACATCTCAATAAAATTCTTATTCCAGAAGATGTAAAAAAGGTAACACAGACTTTATAGTGTGGCCCTAAATGTAAACCTACATGCTGGTGTACCACCCACGAAGAACTACAAGTCACTTCTCACAAAGTGAGAACACAAAAAGAAAACATTTTGGGGGTGAATCAAGGGCAAAAAATGTTCTGGAAGCCTGCAGGGCAAACCATGACAACTCCCTGGAGACAACTACTGGTCATCTGCTCAGCCCTTTAGGAAGGGGGTCTAGATGTATACATGTTAACTATGAGGAGATAGAGAAAGGTATGCAAATAAAATATATCAGAGTATCATCCCAGTGTTCAAAGAATGGTCTATCCATCTGGGACACATACACTGGAAAAAGGCAGCTTTGCTGCTGTCTGAGCAATCTACTAAGAACATAAAAGTCCAAATGCAAGAGGGACACACTGTTTTTCTATAAGGAAAGATCTTATGCATAAAGATAATGTTTTACGACCTCTGATACTATCTTACTGGGGTGATAAACAACACTAAGACATCACACACATCTTGCATCTGGTTTACAAGATACTACACACCGGCTACCCAAAGACAAGGAAGAACAGGATTCACACTAAGTTAGCATGCTTTACCCCTTTCATACAAGGAAACTCCATTTTCTTCAAGGGGCTAGGCCATGATCTGATCACTTCATGCTCATTCCTTCACACAGCTGTACCCACTTACAGTGCTGGCTATAGGAAGCTATATATTTAGAAAATAGATTCCTACAGTAGTAGCAAAAGATGCAAGTTCAAAGCATGCATATACACAGTCACTAAACGTATTTTTAATTAGCTTTACCAAGGCTAAATTTAAATCCAAGTGTGACTAACATGCTCGCAATGCTTCAGCCTGTTTCTAAAATGAACACATCAAAACCAAAACTGTAAAACTAATGGTTTCTCCAGGGCTATTCTCTTTACAGCATCTCAGTCCAGTTCATATGCTGCTTCTCCCAGGCTGTCCGATGACACATAACCACATTCCTTGCCAACACTTCTTTAACCCAACAAGTGACCTAGATCTTCTAGCATTCAGAAAGAAAATGCCGGTTTCTTTGCAGAGCAAGCTGATTTTTTTGTTGTTGTTGTTATTCCTTTCACTTATTCTTGAGAAAGCAAGCAAGATAACATTCGGTGATATTAGCAGCAAGACAGTTAAGATGCTACGATTCAGGGAGAACCTCTACCATCCAAGAAGTATAGTTTAAAAAGACAGACATCCTGACTATTGGAGGAAATCCCAGTGGAGATCAATTATAGTATAGGATGCCATTATATTCCTACATGTCACAGGTAAACTGAAAGCATGTCAAACACAAGTTTTCTTACATAAGCAGGCTGGCTGTGAGATTTCCAAAATGGAGTCACATGCAACCACTGCAAAACCAGAACAGTGTGGTCTCCAGCAACTTTTGCTCAAGAAGCCTCCTTTACCTCTTGCTGTTCCACTTTATATAACAATCATTAGCAAGAGATGCCTCTGCACATCCCTACAGGAAGGGAGGCTGCCTGTGTCACTCTCCCTAGTTCTGTGTGGCCTCGCAGGAGTATCCTACAGCTTTAACTCAGTGTTGATAACACCTCAAGATTAAAGCACTGCCATCCTGACACCCTTTGACAGCTTGGAACAGGAGGCTTTAAACGCAACTGAGAGCATGATACTGTGATACAAAGCCAGGTACCCTTCTAATTATATATTTTGTATTTGGAAGTGGGAAAGTAAAAGACTGTAACACTTCAGGCTTCCATTTGAAAACTCATAGTGAGCTCAGGTTTCATTTTTGAGTCTGTTCCACACACAGCCTCTATTACCCAGCTGATGACCGCATTGAAGAGTGCTACTTGGGACATCCCTGGAGCAGAGATCCGTGCCTGAACCAGGAAGCAAGGAGAAAAATATTCCATAAGTAGTCATTAATAAGGGCTATGATGCTATGCCCACAACTGAAGAAAAGGACAGGAGGAAAGAGCCTACTCAAAACAAAAAGGCGAGCTGTATGAGATGCTAAGGCTTTCCTTTTGATAACTATGCACCTGTCTACAGATAAAATCATTTGGTTTCCTCTAAAATCTTCTATATATCTTCTTTGTGGGTCTCCAGTAGTTGACAGGTATCTTCCACCATGCAAAAATCAATGTGAGCACACCCCGTCTTTCTTCCTTCTTCATCTCTAAGACAGTTCCTCAGAGAAGACAGCATTCAGAACAGACAATAGTGCAAACCAGTTTCTGTAGGGAGCTTGTCAGCTCCTTGGGAACTGCTTTTCTGCTTCTGCCAAACATACGGTCAGAACAACACCCTGGGCTTGGTCTGGGTGGTTGGGACAGGCTGCAAGAACCTAATTCCAAAGAGTCCGATTTAGCCAAAAGGGACCAACATATGCTATAAATCAAGAGACAAAACAGCAAGCTGCAGCAAGGACAAAGATCAGCCAAGTCCTTGCCTGCTGGTTGCACAGGAAACTTACACTTGACCAGAACATCTAGGACCTGAGAGTAAGATAAAAAAGAAATCACAGAGCTGGCTTAGAAGGGCATATGGGAGGGCAGGAGCAGGCTCAGAGAAAATTTGAAGTTTTTCATGTTCCAGAAATGTTGATGGTTCCAGGCACCATTTAAATCTCAAACCATATTTAGGAGGTCAGTTTTGGAAAGAAAAAAAATCTAAACTAAAGCTTATTTTCTAATTTATTATTCAAGTCAAAGAGAAGGTTATGTCCTAGGTCCTAACTGGGATACAGATTAGTTAGACTTTTTTGTAATGTTTTTCTGACCGAACTCTCCAACACAAGCTTCCTGCCAATGTATGTGACCGTAGTGGTGTTTAGAAGCCAAACTTGTGGTCATATGCAGTATGCAGCGCAAGACAATTATTCAAAATTTAGTTTTAAAACACCACAAAACTCTCAGAAAAGGTAGTTATCAAATAATACCACCATTAAGAAGACACAGAAGTATTTAATGATAGATTTGGTACTGTTTGGCTTTTCCCCTTTCAGAATTTTGAAGGTATTTAAAGCACCCTTCTACAGCAGTTCATTTTTAGTTTCGGAAGAACGTGTTCTGCTGTACACCCAATGTTACAGCATTGAAGACACCTTGAGACAAATAATGTTCTGCATCAGTCCCTGCCTGAAGTTCAGCTGTGGTTAAAAAAAAAAAAAAAAAAAAAGCAGAAAGAAAAAAACACGGATCTAGAATCTGCTCTAGACACGTAACTAATGGCTAGCTAAACCAGGCAGCACTGGCCATGAGGGAACATAGTATTTCTCCGTTATCTGGATATTTAAAACTCAAAGGAAGAGCAGTCTGTGTCATCCATCAGTAGAGCAAGAAACTTGATGCTTGAGGACTGGTTCTGGAAGCTTAGCAATCTCTTAAGATGTAGAGATACAGTCTCTAAAGGCCTCCTCTGGTACACAGAGGCTTGGGGAAACTCCCGTTCCTGGCTGCATTTCCTGTGACCTGCCCCAGTAAAAACTCCAGAGGCAGAGTGCAAGTCTCTTCCTCACTCCTTCCCGGAAAAAGGATTCTGATAGGAAAAACATTTGCAAGCATTAGGGAGCCCCTCCTATCTCAAAGACTCATTCCTCACTGCTTCCCTCAGATTTCTTGAGCGTTGGACACAGGTTGCCCACCCCTCCCTAACCCTTGGAAAGGCGAGATAGAGCACTCTAGCTGGTTAACAGGGAGGCCTACAAAAGTCACTTCACAGCATTTTAAAAACTCTTATTTGCTTTTCATTTTTGTAATCTTCTTGTCGATCTGCCCATTTTCTGTGGCACTGCATCCGCCCTATTCTTCTTACACCACTGTCTCCCCTCCTCTAATTCCACACTAACATTTTCTAACACCTCTCTGCTATTTTTCTGCATCCACTTTTCCATATTCCGCTTCCCAGTGTGTATTCAGACATCCGCACAAACAAGGCACTCTCTTCATCCATCTCCTTCCCTGCCCGCTGTACTCCTCACTGCCACTGGCCCTTCTCTCACTGCCTTTAGAACAACAACTACAAATCTGAAGTTTGATGGCAACCTCTGCTTCGCATACTGGTCTCTCCAGCAGCAGGAGAGACCAGCACCACTGCCTACCTTGAATTTACGTTATAATCCTTTTCACCCACTGATCCAGCTACAATGTTGGTGCTGTCGGATTCTTTGCTTCCTTCACTCCTGTTGGAGCACCACTCCACTATCTCATTGCTCTGATGATTTGAAACTTTCTTCTAGTTTCTAACAACTTATACACCAGTCTATAGATGGTGTGAATGGCTCTTTTCCCTCCCTTGTGCTTACTTTTCAGTTGTTTTTTTTTATAGGTCTTAATCATATACTCCCTAAATCTTCATTTTTTTTTAACCTAACTAAACTATAATCTTCGGATTATAATCTGACATATTCATCATTTTCTTAATGATCCCAAAAGCCCTCTCCTGTCTCCCTCTCAGTTTAAATCAACTTTCTCAAAAATGACCAGAATTACAGACTGTGAGCCAGAACACTCTACAAGGGGGTTCACGCTTCCCATCTCTGCTGGCAATAATCTAAAACAACTGAGCATCACATTTGCCTTTTCTGTTTTGCATCACACTGGTGTCTCACATATCCTGTGACTGACTAATACACCCAAAGCTGAAAGGGATGAGGACAAAAAATATCCTATAGCAGAAATTATTTTAGTTCGTTCACAAGCATGCCTTTGCATTCTGTGCATCCTTATTTCAACCCGCTTCTGTAACAGCAGCCCTGAATGTCACCCTGTAGGGTATATCCATCCTTCAGGTGTTTTCTTCCTCTGCCAAGTCATCAGATTTTGTCAGCATGCTTCTGCTTTTATGTCACTGACCCTAATGAACACATGACAGCAGTTCAGTCACAAGACTGACCCATGTAGAGCTCCCGTAGGCACCTGTCTCCAGACCAAACGTCCCTCTTCCAGCCTGAGCTGCAGCAGCAGCTCTTCTTCAACAGGTCCTTCACCTACCTTATAATTCCTCAGTCTCTCCAGGGACAAATTTTTTTTTGAGTGATTTCAAAAACAGACTTTCGAACAAATAGATTAAACCCATAGCCTTTTTAAATCCAGAAGATCAGATATCTTTGCAAGACAAATATCTCCTACCTACCTGGATCACACCTCCCCCACACCAAATGCAGGCACCACTGCTGTTCTCCAGTCATACAATGTCATTTCTGACTTGACAGATGAATTAAAACTCCCTGCTGCTTGACTATCATTTCATATACAAGTTCCTTTGTAGTTCTGGCCTGGACACTACCAGCTGCCCAGTGTGGGCACACATCAAGCTCTTAGACAAAGACAAAACAAAGACATGTGAAAGCCCCATGTGCCATCATTACTATCAACCTCCAGGTTCACCTTTGTCATCTTTAGAGAAAATGGGCAAAAATTTATATAGTTTTTTGGGTTACATGTAGATTAACTTTAATTCCTATCTCATTCTGTCTGTGAAGCAGACATATTTTTTTGTTGTTCTTATATGGCTGGCAAACCTTTAGCTGTTTGTTTTCATTTGCTTTGTAAGGCTTGACTTTTGGCAACTCTTATTTGAACTCTTAGACACAGCTTTCTCTGCTGACAAGAGCTTTTCTCTATTTGTCAAAACCTAATTCCTACCAAAAAAAAATAATTTTTTTTTTTTAAGATTATCATTCCTTCACCCTTTTCTGAAACTTTTTTCCCCTTACCCAAAGTAGAAGTCAAGTTTGCCATTTTGACTGACAAACTTTCAAGTTCACCCATTCAACTATCTGAACTTTCTACTCCACTTGATTTCACAAATACTTGTCACAGTTTCCAAGTGTGCCTCTGTAAAACTAAGCATCTCCCAGATCTACTCTACTTACCTTTCTACAAAATTTAATCATCTCCTGAAAACCAATTTAAGGTAAACCCCACTGACACAGCATCACCTCCTATGGGATCAGTCATATCTGATGAAGGAATCAGCTGGCAATAGTATATACTGCTGTGGTTCAATTCTTGTCAGTTGCCAAGAACATTCACCCATCCAGGTAGCCTTAAACCGCCCCCTCACTTGCCCCTTTGTTATTTGTATGGTCATTCATTTTCTTCCTGGCTTATTGTTTTACACCATTCATTCTTTCCTCTTTCCATCACTGTAAGGCCCATTCTACTAGCCCCTAGTCCTGGTGCATCTTCAGTGCACGCATCCACCGGCATCTGGCACGAACACAACAATGAAGCCAATTGCCTTCACTAGAAAGGCCTTTTTTCCTTCCCCTCTTTCTTCAATTTTGTCAACTCCGTAGTCGAGCAATTTCAGTCTTTCAATTTAATCTCATTCCACATCTGCAGTCCCAGCTCTTCAAATTCTCCAGACCTTGCTCCTCCTTGCAAGGGACCCCTTAACAATTCTCATTTCTAACTTCTGAAAGTGCAGAAGTTTCTTTCCTGTGGTCCTCCTCTGATTCTTTCACTTGTCCAGTGGATGAAATACCACCTCATACTGCTTTCTCTTGTACCTTTTGCCTTCCATAGTCCCACCACCCTCCTAGCAAAAATCTCATTCAGTCTCTCGCCTCTTAAACATTCCCCCCGTCTCTCCACTTCTCTACCTGCCACTTTTTCCTTTCTCTTTCTACTAACTGTTTACTTTTTAGTTTACTATTTACAATAAATCACTATCTGGAGTTCACCTTTTCCATTGCCATTCATACTCCATCAGCATAGTGCTCCTGGCAACCAAAATTCAGGTGTTTAGCAGCTGATCTATTTTTACAGCCACTGCTTTACTGTTCTTATCTGCTTCTGGCTACGGTATGATTCAGCTTGTCTCTGTTTTCATTTCTTGGGTACCTGGCTGTCAGTTCAAGATCAAAAAGCCCTACACAACTCTAAACGTTTCACCTGTTTTTTCTACTTTGTTGCCTTTTCTTCATGGACAATAGCACCATGCTGTTCAACACCTAGGGTGCCGTCCTCCCTATGGGCTGTCTTTGCATCCTCAGAGGTAAGCTGAATCTCATTTTTCAGGTTCTTTCTGCGTCATAGCTTTAAAATACAACCATCTGTTTCTAGCCACATGATTAAAATTCCTTGCCGCACTCTCAAACCTTCTATTCCAGTTACCGATATGACTTTTTCTCTAGCCTGACGTAATGCCATTCAAAATGATGCTGAATGTCCCCTCAGAAGCCTGCTGCAGAAAGCATTCTTCTCATCCCCTCTTTTAAGCATGCCATCCATCTATACAAATCTCTACTTCTCCATCCTTCTCTCTCACAAAGAAGTTTGGCCTCACACCTCAGTTTCTGTGACTTTCATGGCTTGTTCCAAACATGAGAGGTTCTCCACATCACCTCTCTCAAGATCCTGGAGACACCAAAACCCACTTCATTTTCAAAAAAAACACCTTCATGCTTTCTCTTGTTGAGCCTATCGTGTTTGGGAGGTATTCTCTCCCAACATCTCCACAAGTCACATTTAAATTTTGATGGGTTTTTTTTTTAAGACTCTCCATTGCCTTGATGTCTACAAATAACTTGAGAAAAAACAGACCAAAAAATTGATACCACTGCCTCAGATTCCAATCATCAGCTTAGACAATACATATGTACAGACAAGCCTCATTTGATATTTATTCTGTAAGTTCTTTTTAGTCAGGATAGTGCTTTTGTCTATCACAATACTAAGCTACTACTAGGGCTTTTAATATTTCATAATACTGTAGTGCCTAAAGTCTTAAGCTTCACTAAATATTTAATGACTAAGTATTTATTGACAAAACCAGTAGCCATTATCGGCATCCTTTGATGTCAAATTAAATTTAAAGCTAAGAAATTTGGTGTTTATATAAAAGCTTCAAACTTTTGAAAGTTATGGAACTGCTGATGACTGCATAAGTCACAGCCTGTTTGTCTTTTTCTTTTATTAACTGTAGAATTTTGAAACACAAGACAGACATTTCTGTATTTAAATAGGGAAGTGTTTATCGTGCTTAAGAAGTAATCTTATGATTGGCTTTTAAACAGACCATTCTTTCATAACAGGGCCAACCATTCAAGAACCCTGGATGGGTTCTTAGGATAGAGAGTTTTAAGAAAGGTTTGTTACACTTCTCAAAACATAAGAGATCTAGGTTCATTCACTTACTGGTACCCATACAAGAAAGTATTTAAGAAAGATTTCAAGCTGCTCAGTAATTAAAGGAATTGGTAACAAATCCCAACACACTCAGAATAAATAAGACCTTTCACATTCCTTTCAATGCAGGTTCTGTGAAATTTTCAGTTAGATCTGCATCACATCAAATAATTTACCACCTAACTCTTTTCAGCTGAAAAGCCTCCAAATCACTTTACAAATGCAACATCACTAAGAACTAACCACTCTGGAACTGCTGGATCAAACCGCTGCTCTGATACCACACAATATTTAATAGCCACATGCAACATTGAGGTTTTAAAAGACTTGGGCTTTTCAAGTCGCAAGGAACTTGACCTGCGCCAATAAGCCGTTGTAAAATCAGTGCCTCAGGGGAGGTCAGACCGCTAAGTAGACCTTTACAGGACACAAACTGACACCGAAAAAGTAACTTTTTAAAAAGTAAAGGCACTCATGCATATGCTTAGTAACAGAGTTACTATATTGGTTACAATGAAGGCTCAATACTTGCTGATGTACAAATAGGTTGTTCCCATACTCTTCAGTTGACCTTGAGCCTTCAACCTAAGCCTTAGAGCACCATCGAAAAAATTAAGACCAACATTGATAAATCCAACAGCTTATTAATTCAGTGCTATGAATTTCAAAGCATAGAAAAAAGATTAACATCATAAACCCTATAAGCTCCAGATTAAAAAAAAAAAAAGTCACCTGATGACAATTATGAGAGAGACAATCACGCTTTTCAAGGCAAAACTGCTGGCAGCAGGGATAGCTATTCATAAATAATGTTCTGGGTTAGAGGCTATTTATTGACTTTAGGACCACAGTAAAGCCATTAATAAAACAAGATCACAAAAAGAGCTTAAAATATTTTATGTTCTGAAGAGCTTAAGGGAAACAAACAGCCCATATGTTTAAAAATATTTTTAAATAAAATGCACGAGATTTTTTTCTCATGAAAGACAGCAGCCTGGAAGCTGAAGTCACCAATGTATACCCGGAACAGGTGCAGACTTCTGACACACTGCCTGCTTCCCCACAAACAGGGCTCGATTCTGACCTGAAAAAACACTAGCCACAGAAAGCCAAAAGTCACTTCCATGACCTTGCAGTCCCTTGTCCTCCTATTAAGAGCAGCACCATGATGATCTCAGGAACACATATGGACTCTTCCTTTGAGAATGTGACCAAGACTGGGCAAACTCCTTCTACATATAAGGAACAACACAGCTAAAACAGGATAAAATTCTATGTTTCTAAAGTACATTTATGGGACACAGACACATTCAAAATTATCTCCACCTCTTACACAAAATGACCAGCTGGGAAATTTAAAGGAGCTCAAAAGTACTTTCTAATATTTTTCCTGGTAAAAACTGGAGGCAGAGATGGGAAACCTGCCACTCAAAGGAAGCAGATTAAATTATCTGTTCCGATTAGAACTCTATGTACTTCTTGGAAACATGGGAAGGGGAGATTCTAAGCACTATCTGTATGCAGGACAGAATTTGTTTATCTTTCTTGACTGTGGTTTCAGCACTGCTGTATTGCTTTATGTCATGGAACTTCACAATAAAATGTTTTGATATAAATCTCAGGGCAGTTTTAAAAGTCTTTAAAATACCAACCTGAATACTACATCAAACCAAGTTCTTATATTATCATTTTTGCTCCTAAAAGAAATATATAAACATAACAAAATAATATGAAAGTTATAGCCACCTCCTGAAGATCTGGCTCAAACTGCCACAGCTGCACTGATTCCAGTAAAGTGAGGACATTTTATATCAGCTGGGGACTTGGCCTGACAAAGGTGAAGGCACTCAGCAGCATGCCAAATTGAGTGCGTGTGCATTTAAGCTCATTTTACTTACCATTATAGCCTTTGTGCTTTGAAATACACCTTTGAAAAACAGTACAGAGCTGTAATTCTTGCAGAAATGCAGACAATTTCTCATCTGGCTGAGAGAGCAATACAAAAGTAAGACCCAAACCTACATTCAGGTCAGTTTTGAGGAAGTTTCTGCTAACTTTTGAGAGACCTTCATTAGTCAAAACACCAAGACTATTTGTTTGGGAGACCTGAGATAGGTTTCTAACAGCAGAAATGAGCTATAGCCCAGTCTGAAATAACTGTTAAATGTTCAACTTCTCAGGTCATAAGCTAAAATCCTTATTTCTGCACTAAGTATCATCTGATCCATGGCCACAGCTGGTCAAATCTTCTTTACATGTCAAGAAAAGAGGAAGAGTCATCACAAGGAGAAAGTTATTTCTGATGACCCAGACAGACAACTTCAGTGTTTTGGTTGGTTTGTTAGGTTTTTTAAATAGTGAGAGCAGTCAGTGCTAAAAGTTAATATCACAACAATTTGTGTGGAATTCAGCTCCCTGGAGCAGGCTCCAAAGTCCATGAGCAGCCTTCCAAAATGCCACCGCATCAGCTTTACTTACCCCGAGCCATCTTGCTCCTTTGTTGGCAGCCTGCTGAATCTGCACTTTTTTCAGGGTGACATGGTAGACAGCTCCCTCCTCTACTTCTTCACCCCCATCCTGAATTGTGGTCTGCCAAGAAAAGGGGAAACAAAAAAAGAGAGAAAGGAATGTTTTCCCTCTTCTGCTAACCACAATCTACACCAGGTGCTCTACTGCTTCATGCAGAGCTGAGGGCAGAAGATGGGCTACGCAAAGTAAATATAACAATCAAAGCAATACAGGATACTTTTAGACTGAGGGAACACAGGAGATATTCTTGGCAAGTTGTCCTTTCCTGTGGTATCAAGATACCCTGACTTTCCATTTAACTATTTTTCCTAGACTAGCACATATTTTAAATAGTTGTATAAAGTCTTTTCTAAGGAAATAGTTTGGTTTTGATTAGCAGTCTTCTCTTCCCTCTCCCTCCCCGCTTTTCTAAAGCAATTAATCTCTTTGGCCTTTTATTTATGGAAGGAGTTGCACTTTTTAAAACTGTTGAATTACTCAGGCAGACAGCCTTTAAACTTCGACGCTAACGAGCATTTAAACTACAGCAACCCTTTCTTTCTCTTGACAGGAGGGATCTAAAGCGTTTGTGGTTTGCCTTTCCAAAACCTGTTATTTCAAGCTACAAAAAACTTTGCAGAGTCGAGGCTTTAAAACTCACAAATAATAGAAAGCGGATGAGGAGGAAAATAAAAAGGTGCAACGTCTTCCAAACTTTAACAGAACATGTGCTGCAATGACTCCTCATTTCCTAGATTATTAACAGTACAAAAGAGCGCAAGCCGCTGCAAAGCAGACAGACAACATGCATCTGAATTTCTCCGAAGAGACTCGTCTAACTCCCCTCTCAGGAGCTCTCCCTTCATCCTCCCCGTGTCAGGCACACACACACACACACACAGTTACTCGTGAAGATAAGCATCACTCGGAAGCGAGGAAGAGCAGGGAGGCTCCGGGAAGCAGCGGGCGGCGCGCCCGGCCACCCCGCGGACACCGGCACCCCGCAGGCAGGGGAAGAGGGGGGGGGACGGGACACCCGGTTACCATTTTAGCTTTCCAC
>VZSZ01000452.1:0-16753 GCA_013398815.1 Ibidorhyncha struthersii | reverse complement strand
TGCTGCTGATGGGTTTTGAACTGTTCTAGAATAATTAAAAAAAAAAAACAAAAAAAAAACCAAACCCCCCACCACAACAAATTCACAAAAGGCAGAAATTTTAAGCCAGGCTTAATTTAAAAAACTTGTATTTCTACAAGTTTGAAAGTGAGGAAACTAAACGTTATAGTAAAGCCGGACACCGCTGCTGGCAGCAGTACTCTACGTCGTCACAGTCCTGCTCCGCAGAGGCATGAGGAGCGTGCCCAGCACTCGCCCACGGGGCAATTCAGGTGGCTCAAACAGGAGACACTGTCCTCCTCCTCCTGCCCACAGCAGCCAGGCTGTGCCAGGGCAGGAGGACCCCACCATGCTGGCTGGGGGGCAGCCACAGGCCCCCACAGCGCTCTGCAATAGCTTATGGTCTATCATATTTCCCACCTACCTCTTAATACAGACTAAACCCACAATATCCTTATTTTGCTTCTGTGGGAGTCCCTTGCTCACAGACAAGCCTGTATGAATCGTGACGATCTTCACTGTACGAGCACTACCCGTAGACATCAGCATGCTAACACAAGGATATCAAACAAACTTAAAAACACTGACTTAAGTTGCCTCTTGAGATGTCTTTAGTTACCTGTTGTTTTGTTTTTGTTTTTTTTTTTACTTATAAATGAAAGCAGAGAAGAGTTGAGAGCACAAATTACTGCACAAGTCAACAAAACAGGTAAGAACTAAACCACAGAGTTCAGATCTCCTGAACCTCAACACAAACAGCTAGTATATTAACATATTTATACACAAGTGTTACTACCAATTATCTCAGGAGCGGTGCTGGTTCAGAGAGACTATTATCACTTGCAGCTGTTAACATGAGGAAGCACATGAAAGCAAGTAACATTATTTTAAGCTATGAAACCAAGATTGAGCTGTGTTGTCGTGGGTGAACTGATCTGATTATTTACCAGATTATGCATTTAGTTTATTTGTGTAATACTGAAGTGATCCAGAATATGCTGAGGCAGATACAGACTTTATTAAACTGACTAAAATGTATTGTAGCATACAAATCAAAGCCTAGCTTTTCCAAAGTCCCTTGGCTTCTGTAAAACTGCACAGAGCATTTTGAATGCTTTAGATTTTGCAAACTGGTTTTCCACACCATAATTTTTAGATGCAAAAAATAGAGTCTGCATTGAATTCATGTAGCTAGCCCAGCAGGCGTGCGAACAGTTTCAGAACAAATTGCTATTGAGCAGGACAAACATATGTTAGCATATGAAAATGGGTAACCAGCTACAAGGAATATAACACCAAAGCCAAATAATTATTCTGTATTGAAAGAAAAGCTCTATCATGATATGATGCTCTGGTGCCACAATAAATGGCACTACCATTACTTTGGATGGTAGTCACCAAAACCCAGCAGATATTTCTAACTATTTCTTTAATAGTAAGAAAATGGCAGTGAGGTAATATAGCAGGAAAGAGCACACGTTTAACTCAATTTAGCTTCTGTTGAATCACATATTTCAGACTGGGTCCTTAGGGAACACCTTCTTATGGAGAGACAAGCTCAGGACTTTTTCTTCGAAGTAGGGCACAAGCCCTCTCATGGATGATGTTTCTGAATCCTCATGGTCACTGACAAGTGACAGAGAGAAGCTCTGTCAGGAAGGAGTGCCAGATGAACTCACGCAGTTTAGCAAGTAGCAGAAAGCTACCCTTTTTATTAATTAGATTTGACACTAGTCCTGCTTAGGCTATTTTCCAGATTATTTTTAGTGAGATACAGCGCCCAGACTTTGTAACATTAAACACAGATACACCTTTCTAAACAAAAAAAAACAAAAAAAAACCAAAAAAACAAAAAACAAAACCAAAACAAACAAACAAACAAAAACCAACAAATCAAAACCATAGTGAAAGGTTACAGGAGGGACAGTAATCAGATGTATAATTCTGTAGTACCTCAAATGGCATCCTACTTTTCTGACAGTATTTTGAATTTACATGTTGTCTTTGATCCTAACAGACTGCAAGGACTGCACAACTAAATACTGTATAAACCACAGCACAGGCACGTGGTCACACCTGGGCTGCTGAACAAGGACCTGCAACACGCACAATGACATGCAGGGCAATAAGGGGAGACAGAAATTTTGGCCAAGGTGATAAGGTCTATATGGCAACATATACATGTCTTTTACAAGAACAAAGAGCTACCTACTCTCTTCCAGATTTGAAGTTTCATACAGCCTAAATCACACACAAGTGCTCATCCTTACCCATAGATCTCAGCTCTGCCAACGTGCACCTGAGTTGGCAAATTGTTGTTATCTGGGTTTTTCCATCATCACCCACCCTCTGCTGTCATGGGTGCTAAATGCACTTGTGAGGGTAGATATACTTCAGAGGAAGCTATTTCCAAGCTCAACAGATTTCTGAGTGAGCCTTGAAGATGATACATTTACAATGGGATATTTGGTTCTGTAGTGTCCTCAGTCAGCTGATCCAGGAGGGAAGTATCAGTATTAGCCTGAAAGAAAAGTTAATTGTCTATGATAAGAGTTATTACTCTTTAAGGATGAGGCAAAAAAAAACAACCCAATATTAAAATAGTCTGTCTTTTGTAGAAACCTTCAGTATTTACTTGATTGAAATCTTAATCTAGTTATTTTGTTTACTTAGCCCTTAAATTACTTTCCCTGATAGAAATTGTTTTCATTAACTAGTTTAGTTGCAAGGGGAAAACTGCAAGATGGCCAGGACAACACAGTGTGCAACTTAGTCTGACAAATTAATTTAATCTTTCTTTAGCCCCTACCTAGTATGGCAGATCAGAAAAGCACGTAAACAGTAGCTTCACTTTAGCATGAGCTTAAAACATTCACATCAAAGGAACTAAATTCTTAAGATTCTTTGATGAACTGGAGCCTAGACCCTGAAATCAAAGTGAATTGCAGGTTCAAACCTCCATGGGACCGAGTCTTATCCCCACAAGAATTACATCAAACGTTGCATTCCAAGAGCCCAGAAATCACATTTGCAACGTGGATTTTCAGTGAAAATCTGTTTATCCAAATCCTCTACCAATTCTAATATTTGCAGTTTTCTAGGTCCTTGGAAGTCTGGATTGTATTGATAATTGTCTCACTTGGGAAAAGCATATTTGTAGGTTGGGGTGGTAACTTCATTAAAACAGCTGACAGGGAATGGGATAGTGTTTTCCAACATAGTGTGCCTTTCTTATGCCACAGTATTTGCTTGCTTTCCACTTAAACAAAGAGGTCAATTTAAATATACCACATCTTTTGCCAGACCTTGTCCATATTTATATCATCAGATCTCATAGCTGAAACAATGTTGTTCCATGGAATATATGAAATTTCTCTTGGATTGGTAGAATCTTTCAAAGTGAATGAAACATACTGTAGTGACTACAAATTTAACAGAAGGACACATTTTAACTCCAACTCATGTCATTAACTTTTACCAAAACATGCGTGTCTGTGTATGTATACAGAACATACATGCATTTATTTGAGCAACCTGGTCTAGTGGGAGGTGTCCCTGTCTATGGCAGCGGGGTTAGAACTAGATGATCTTCAAGGTCGCTTCCAACCTAAATCATTCTATAATTCTATGATCTTTTAGAGAGAAAGGATTATGCTCAGTCTAGACTTCTAAAAATCTGCCTTATATCCAGACAATGATTATTTAATACTGGAAAGGAGGAAAAGCATATGTGACATTTAATTTCTACATAGTTGCATTCTAAGACTGTTATGTAGTGTTCAACCACTTATTTGAGATCAAGAGACAGGATCAGAATGCACAGGAAAACATGAAGACAAAGCAAACTCTGATTAATCTAAAAGATGTTCTGTAAAGATTTCAAGGACTAAAGGAAGCAAGAAAAAGAACAAGAACAGTCTGCAACTCAGTTTAGTAGAACTTCTGTTTTGCTCTTTCAACAGACTTTAATCATGAAACCAATCTATACCAATGAACCACACTCATGGTCAACTTTGTGTTAAATATTTGGTTCTTTCCAAATCATGTTCACATGCAATAACTACATTCCTGCCATAATCAAGCCCGGAGCCTGCCCTTTCTACTGAATCAGAATTGTTCCTCTAATACATCTGAGCATGAATTCCCTCCCCCTTGCAACAAGAAAGAAATACAAATCCACTTGCGAATGCAACCTTACACTTCTCACAGTGAAATACTATACAAGAAAATACTTTGGGGTCTGGAAAGTTCTCAAACTGCAGATCATTGACCACTTACAGCCCAACAAGAACTTGATGACTGTCCACAGAGAAATAAGTTAGTCAGAGAGTGATGATTTTTCCTTGTTTTCAGCTGTTGCTACAGCTGGCATGCAGACGCTTTCATGAGAAGACAAAGCAAAAGACCTATAAACCAGCTGGAAATAAGGAACAGCTAGTCTTACTGCCTCTGCTAGGGGCCTAACAGAGGAGAAGAGGAAACAGAAGTCAGAGATACCCAAATAAGGAAAATATTTGTGAGTGCAAAGGAAAAGGGCAAAGCAACCAGGTGATGTAAGAGTCATCCCAGACAGCTCCTCCATGAAAGAAAGGCACCACGCAGCCTAAAAGGAAAGAAGAGAGGTACCAGGGATCTGCATGCAAATTAGCTTTACTGGGAAAGGATGCTCAGTGGGAGATGGGAAAGAAAAACACACAGCTGTCTCATTTTTTTTCCAAAAAAGGGAAACTCCCCTTGCATTACAAAAAATGTAAGTTAGGCCATGGTTTCAAGATGTTCCTTTCAATGGCAGTGCCAGCTCAAGCAGTTTCCATTCCCTGGTACTTGATTGTACCAGGGGCTAGAATTGTTTGCATGTTGGAGATACTAGACATTTCCTAGTAATCATGCCTTTGCATTAAATGTTTTTTCAATATTACTTTTTTTTTTAAGAAGCCATGGCTACCACCTCAAGGGCACTACCTATATGTGTGCAACTGTTAATTGGAAGAGAGGACTCCGCAAGACCATCTGTTAATCCTGTAGAAAATATGAGAATCTCTCATATAGAATAAAGCCTGTCCAAAGAGACACCTCTGCAATGGATGATGCATTAGAAGTGCATGCCTACAAAAGGAAATTTTGTTTCTATTAAGACTATCTCATTAATTATTAGTCATCTGTTTTCTTTATAACCACATCTAGTTCTTGCTTTCCGTTTATGGCACATGCCCTCAATTTGATAACTAACAGGTGTTGCAGACTACAGTTATTGGTTGAAACTATTTTAAAAAAATCACACACAGATGAGCCACAAAAGCTACAGAACACAGTGACTAAAAATGCAGACACAAATCAGTTTTATATTGTGTTTTAATGACTGTGGACTCTGACCTGTAGCTTGGCTGCAGAGAGCTCTTTACCACAGTTATCATATGAAAATGACCTGGTAGTATTCCTTTACATTGTGTACACCTGAGTTCCTGCTTTCCACTCGGTCACACAGTTAGTCTGTCAGGGAGCGCTTTAGATCTGCCGAGCATTCAGGGTGCTACAATCCACCTACACTGAAGTTCCTTTACAGCACAAGGCATCCAACACGCACATACCTCATGCAGTCATTTCCATCAGCACAGGGGCAACATTTTGCACATGCTGTGTGCTGATGTAGAGGGTGACAGAGGTGAGCCAGGTACTCCGTCCCCTTCATTTGAAAATAAATTAACTCGGATATTTGTATTCTTTAAATAAATTAGATGCACTGTCACTACATGTCAGCCAGTAAGAAAAATTGTTGGTATCAAAAATTATATTTGAATTTCAAACCACTAACTAATCAAAGCAAAAGAAACATTACATTACAGACTCTGTGCCTGATCTTCCACTGTTTTCAGCCTTTGCAATCCTTACTATTATGCAAAAAGGGAAAAAAAATGTTCCCCACTCACTCTGAACAGCATTGAAAGACGTGACAATGCAGCAGCAGTTCAGTAAAGAACCAGATACACAAGTTCATCATACTCTGTCTTTGTTGACACTAGAACTAAATAGAAGCCTTCAAATAATTGGAAATATTAAACAGCTTCATTGTAAAATGCCAGAGGAAATGCAGCAGAGCTCCCATACATAAAACTAAATTAATTATTCATAAGGCTGCATAATTAACAATGCTAAGTCAAAAAATTATGTAGTTAAGGAAGCACATCCAGCCTTCCCTTGACCTCTCATTCCACATGTGATTGCAATTAGATAGGCATGCACTGTTTCACAAACTATGCTGTCCAATAGGATATGGCATGCTTTTGTGTAATCTCAGATCTAGGTGGCATGTCCCCTTTAGTAACAGCAAGTCCTTAGACTTCCATTTGCTAAGACTTCAAAGCAATGCTCTTTGCAAAACCACAGTCACATCACCAGTAAACAGCACCACCTGCAACATCATGTAGGGAAACTGGTGAATTTTACTCCCTGTGCCCTGAGCCTTTTGACTCAAGAGGAGTGTAAGTGGTGCCAGCGTACCTCAGAGTCTGGTCTCATACCTGCCCCCTACTCAGTCTACAGAAACCTCTCTTGGTTCTCCGGAAACGAGCTGTAGGAGCAAAGACAGCAGGGCCTAGGAACTTCTCGGTCGCACATATTGCAAAACACACCGAAACTTTTCTTAGGCCATAGGCACTTTAAGAGGTCTTCCGTTCCTTTTCCAGCCCCACATGTTCCTGCTGCTTCAAAACAGTATCTTTCTCTAGATTTGTGCTGTAGCTACTCAAGTGTTCACAGCAAATCCTCTTGACTGCACCCTTCACAAGGAAGAAACTTTGAAGGAAGAAACTAAACCCTGAAGTACATGCAGAGTACATGGTTTTCTAAGGCTCATAACTCAGTCAAATCAAAGCCAAAACTAAGACACTTCACAGTTTGGCTATTTCAATGCCGAATTTCAGCACACAGGCCTCAGCTACTCACGCTGCAGAGCTGTTCAAAAGAAGGAAGCAAAAACTCTTTATGGAGGGGAAAAATAGTTTTCCACTCTCCTCGTACTCACACATGGATGAAATGGTTTTGCTCAAACTTTCCAAAAAATTCACCTTTGAGCAGAGTCCAAGGGCCTCATTTGAACAATTTTAAAACTTTCTGCAAAGAATAACTACTTTAATCATATAAAAAGGCATTGCTCAATTACAAATTTGACTGTGGGTAATTCTCCTGACGTCAATTCCATTTCTCCCAATTTACATTGTCATGAGACCAGAATCGACTCTACTGCCTACACAGAACCAATAAAAATTATTACTCCCTTCTCCAAACAAAAGTTATGGAAGACTGAAAAGAGAAGGCTAATATATCCAGCAAGCATTATATACCTGTAAGTATAGTGACAAAAATAACAGTGCCATAAAAGCCCAGCCAAAATGCCTGACCCTGTAAGCTTCATACCAATCTTCATGTCACAAGATGCATGAACAGTGGTGGAAAGGGAGAGCTTCAGAAGCATTTGAGGTTGAAGAGGTAATGGCTCTCCATCAGTCCTCCCCAGTCACACTCAAATGGAGCTAGCCTTGGCATACAGCAGAGCTCCAGGACAAGCTGGTGATTTAAGCCAGATGGAGATTTGGACTCTGTGTCAGACCCTGCACCAGCACAGCTGATAGTTTAAGCATGGAATTATACCTGAACTGCCTATGAGTTGCATGAGTTTACCACCCTTTCATGGTAATTCAATCATATTTAAAAAAAAAAAGTACATACAATGTCACATGGTAATGTCACTGAGTAATTTCTTTGTAAAGAATATGGTACAAAACAGCTATAATAGGTTTAGGCCTGAAGAGGCAGTGACTGAAGCATGCAGGTATTGCACAGTGTTTGAAACAAGGCTGTCTTGGGGTATAAAGGGGTATTAGCAAAGTGAAAGTTGCTTATGCTGTTGAAGTCACTGTTTGTAAACAATGGGACCATGTTCTTTTATCTTATTATTGCTTCATAGAGGAATAGGCAAGCGTGCATATAAAGAAGATAGGGAGATGGAGCTCACTGATTTCCTTCTTTTTCAAGGAAAGGACTGGTTTTCCCATCTTTTACACACACATACACACACACTTCCATTTAGTATCATCAGTATTGTAACCACTGAGTTTGTTGCCACAGCTCCTAGACAGCATCATAAAATAAGTCCAATAAACATGAGGGAAAAAAAATCTTACGGACATTTTTATATAAATGGGTCATTTTGTTTGCACCAGTTGAATTAAGGGAAAGAAAACCCCTTTCCTGATTTGTGAATCAAATGGTTCTCATATACAAGTGTCACTCAAAAGATTGACTCCTCTGTGTTTCAGATCTTTCTTTTGCATCTAAGTAAGGTTTAATAATTAAATTGGTCATAGCACAAACATGTATTGGGCTGATTTAACAAAATTCTAATTTTCTCTAGTTGCTCTCTTTTCTTCATAAATGGGCTGATTCTCCATAAGAAGCTTATTACTTTCAATACGTTTATAAATTTGTGATTTACATCATTGGCTAGTTGGTACTCAGTCCTTTCCCTCATTCCCATATTACTTGCCATAGTTCATGTTCTTTTCTAGCAAGCTTCAGTTTCCAGAACAAGAAACTATTTGATTAAAATGAGCTCTCAAAACTTCCCGTTTACAAACGTAACTTTCTTTTTCCTTTCTGCTCTGTTTCGTTTTACTTTGATTACAGATACACTGCACATATGCCTTTTATGGCTCTGTTACAGTATGCTTAAACAGTATAAAACTCTGTTGACTATGAGGATTTTCATCTCCTTAATTTTCACTCTAGAGTCTTTTTAATTTTTCCTCTTAAAAAGGAAATATTTCCTCCCCTAGAAGTCTGTATCGCTCTGGTATCCTTTAATCCAAGCACTTCCCAGAGGACTCTCGGCTTAATAATTATATCGGAGTGTCTATTATTTAGGATACTGTGAGTACTTCCCACTCTATCTGGGTCCTCCTGTTCCTCTGAACAGACCTTTGCCAGCTAGGTCTGTATTTATATCTAACTAGTTCAAAGCCCAAGGACTTTGTCCCTCCTGCCCATTGAATTATAATCAGATGGCATGTCTTAAGTTTGACTCATTCACTTCATGCATACTTAGTTTCCATAAAGACTAAATGAAAAGATTCAATTTAAATGCTGCTCCTACAACAAATCCTAGTAATCACATGTTTTCAACGGCATTATATATGTTAGAGATCACAATTAAAATGTCCAAAAGTAACTCTGTAGCTAGGCGTAAAACATGAGGAAAATCTGCATAAAGCAATCTTGTGAATTGTGAACCCCAAAGCAAAGTTTGGCATTTCTCAATGTTGTGCACAAATGCAACACTCTTAACCTCTATGAGGTCATTAAAATAACAGGGATAAATTAATCATAAATCCTTGTATTACTGTCATAGTTTATCTTGTTCGCTTTTTTATTCTAAATGACGTAAATGAAACTTAAAAACTATGTCCCCCTTTATTGTGGGACATATTTCAAAACACTTAGAAATTCCTAGACCCCGTTTTAAGAAGTCTGCTGAATGCCAGTCATATAAGAGAGCTCTTCTGGATGCTGAAGACTGTTGAACACCATGGACAGATATCTCAGCCAGATCTAAAAAAAAAATCTTGCAAGCTTTAATGTAAGATGAGCACTCTGGTCTCAGATCACAGTTCTGTTAATCCAAGCCAACAAAGGACCCACTAGCATAACAGAAAACAGAACATAGGCTTCAATTCAGCTCGGAGCGAAGACATGAGAATAAACCTCATTTGCCTGTTGGCTTGGGCTTACCTTTTTCCCGGTGCTCAAGCAACAGTAAGACAGAGTTGTCATCTTTTTTCTTCTCTTTGTTGGGTTAAAAGGGTTAAAGGGTTAAAAGCAAGAATTCAGCTTATCTGTGGGTCTCTGTTTTCTTTAATGCTACATTCATTCTATCTGATTTCACCAAATCCTACAAGGATTTTATTACCCTCTTATAGCCCTGTTACAGAGCCAAGATGGCAGCATTAAATCAGACTCCTACTCCACAGCTTTCTTTTGAGTGTTGTTTAGATTTGCAGGGAGGAGCAAAGAACAAGAGAATTGTAAACAAGTATGTAACAATTAACTTTAGAAATATATATGCTGGTCCCTCTGCAACCACACAATGTTTTTTTCATCATACATACCACTCAAACGATTAAAATTTCAGGGCTTTACTAACTACCACAGCCTTGAACACAGAAATCTCTATCTAATATCTAATTAGAAAGGGTATCTTTTGATTGCAGTGCAATAAAATCCAGGTTTGGAGAGGATGGGCTTTGGGTTTTTTGAGTTGTTTTTCTCTTTCTTTGTTTTTACCTTCTCCATCTCTAAAATATCCCATAGTCAGATACAACACTCTGTAAACTAGTGACTTGCCTTCTGCAGGCTGGGTGGACTTCCCGCTTTTTGCTCAGGTGGGTTGTTTCTTGGTCTTCTTCTGAATCTGCAACAAAACGCATTCCTGAACAAGAAGTTCAGTACCTGTTTGAAAACAACAGAAAAGCAGTTTTAAAATGCAGATAGAAATATGTTTACTTTTAAAGTCCATTATGTTTCTCTTTCTCTTGTGAAACACAACAGTTTAATAAGATCATTACACAGATAAAGAAGATGCTCAGTAATGTTCATTAAATGCAGTGCCAGCCACTCACAATCAAAGGCATATACCCAAGCCCCTTTCCTAGCTCACTTAAATTTCTGCTTTCGCTGACATTAGAGTAAGTACCACTATTGCAGTGGCCTAAACCAGTAACGTAGAGAGCACTCTACTTCTCCCTCTTGACTACACTGCATATGTAACTGCAGTGCTAAGGCTTCTTCAACCAGGACATGTCTAGATTAAGAAAATGGGTACTAAACATGTTTCTGGCTAAACATGACTTATTTTGCTAGGGGAGGCAAAAAATTATTTTACCAGCGTAAGTCAGCTCCAACCTTTTTCCCTTTATGCTGTTATAATTCTTGTCTTATACCTATTGCAAACTCTGAGCTTTCCAAAGCCCATATTCCTATCCTCCAGATCAGTCAAAATTCAGCATTAAGACTTTCTTTCTCATTCAGTTATTTAATATTCACTTTTAAGATGCCTCAGAACTTGATCTCTCTTCTGACCGACCTTAATTTCATCTCTTAGAAGTTTCTCACCTCTGCTGATGCTTCTTCTCACGGATCAATGCTGGCCCAAGGATCCTTGGGACACAAACAATATTTCCTTTACTAACAAAAGTTTAAATGATTTACAGCTTGCAATTGATGCATATCATCCATTTATAGTGATCTATAAATACTTGCTCTCGCTAGTATTTACCTTTATACTTTGCCTTACATCTTTCCCATTGTTTGCTCTCGCCATGTTCTGCCTTTTCATTTTCATTACATTATTTGAGACAGGCCTCTACTCACTTAAACCCCAGCTGTGACCTTTAGGCACTATTACAATGCAAAAACAGATTATACAATGGATCCATAGAGTCAACTACCCAACAGTCATGCCAACTGATATCATTCTGATGTAGATTAATAGAGTACAACCCACCTGAACAAATTTAGATCAATGCCTATTAAAAAACTCTGTGAACTTTTGGGAGCAGTGTGCCCCAGCAACCTCAGCTAAAGAGAAATCCCTCTTACTACATGGGGTCTTGAAACTTGGCTGCTGTTGTAGTCCGCATATCACTTCCTTGAAGAAGTGATGCTAGTGACTTCAGTGGATTCACTTGCAAGGGAAAGGTGACAGGATTAGAACCACAGGCTCTAAACACTTCAGTACCCTCTGGGATTAAGTTGGTTTATTATTATTGGCGCATTGTGCTCGGACAGCAAAGACATTCATTTAAGGATACTAATTTCTATTTCCAGCTCTATGACATCTATTTTTATTTGAACTTATTTGAAG
This sequence comes from Ibidorhyncha struthersii, assembly GCA_013398815.1. Taxonomy (NCBI): domain Eukaryota; kingdom Metazoa; phylum Chordata; class Aves; order Charadriiformes; family Charadriidae; genus Ibidorhyncha; species Ibidorhyncha struthersii. The sequence continues at coordinate 4,839 of VZSZ01000452.1, read as the reverse complement.
ACAACATTATCAACCCAGAAACAAAAGACAGGAAGGACACGGAAGTCCACAATGCTTAAGACTCTAGACAATGACGGGAAATGGCCTGTGTTTTGACAGTTCCCCCAGTTCTCTTCCAGATGATCTTTACTGAAGAATTAGGCAAAGTCCAAAAAGCAAAATAAAAACGTAAATAAAATTCTGTGAAATCTTCTTGTATTCAGACACCAGCAGAGTGGAAAATTTTAGAGACAATCCAGCTCTAGAGCAGTATGTTAGAAAAAAATTGTCTCTATAAAAGCAGGAATGGAACAGCAACACAACAGTAACAAAATGTAATAAGAACAAATGAGTCCATGTTCCACTTGGAGAAATCCCATGGTCTGCCTCCAAACGAAATTACAAGAGAAACCAAGCAAACAAAAAAAATCATTTAGTGTGTTTTGTGATGGGTATATTAACAAGATACTTGGCTTAGGTATTTTCAAAGTACCCACCACAGTGACAGTTGAACATAGCACGTGAATGTTTTAGGCGTATGAAGCCTCACATCCAATCCACTTCTGAGATCCCCACAAACTCAGAGAAGAAATGTCCTTTAGCTTATATATGCCTTCTTAATAATTAATGCATGAACATAAAACCCCAGCTGTATTAGAGAAAAGTTAAGAAAACCTATCAGTGAGCAAGCCAGACTGTAGATCAGCTTTGTGCTGTTCTGAACAAGCATCCAGCTTACTGGCAACAGAGCATTAATTAGCAAACTCAAACCCTATCCATTGTATCAGGTTGACATTACTAAAAATGTATTTTGAAGGTTTGACATAGATGAAGATCTAGCTGAAGTCAACCATACTTTCTCCTCAGTAAAAAACAAGTAAGAACTTCAAACTTGGCCAAGGTTGAACACTGTAATACAAAAGTTTGAGCAGAAGCCGACTGTTTTGCTCTCCAGAGACCAGCTGGAAACACGCCAGTAAACAGGATGGAAGATACTTTTTTCAAGGGAATATTATAAACAGCAAATTAATTGTGCAATATGTTACTGTGCTCAGGGAGATGAACTGGATTGGAAATCAAAACCTAGAGCAGATAATTAATAATTATGCAGTTATATTAAAAAACACTAAAACATACACAAAAAGGTCAAAGGAACATTAAATTATTTCACTTTGGATTATAAGCCAAATACTGACAGGATCCATGGAGGAACGTCTCCTATAAACTAATCCATAGTTGTCCACAACTGAACTGTCAGGAGCAATATATGCATTACATAGGCAATTTGTCAATCTTGGTATAGCCACATTACATATAGCCTTCTACAGTACAGGGATTTTGCAGCATCCTCAAAGAATGAGCTAAAACATACAACCTTTCACCCAAAAATAATTTCTAACCTGAAATTGCCTTGCTAGAGAGGACTGTTCAAACTGCAAGGCAATTATTTAGTAATACTGCCAGCAAGAATACCAGAAAGTGTCAAATACAATAAAGGAATTTATGAAGTGGTCACCAGTGCACTGAGGACTGGAATAAACCACCCAATGCATTTCTCATCCAGCACCAGGCAGCATCAGGTGGCAGTATGTTTCAGACACTACAGATTTATCCTCAGTTAAACCTGCACCGAGAAGTTAAATGAACCTCTGTTTTCCTCTTCCCCCAAACACATGTCAATTATTCTTTATAGCTTGTTTTCTTTACCTTTCTTTTGCAAAGCAAAGAGAAAGCAAAGCAACCATAACCTTATTATCTTTTTAAAAAAATACAGAACTTAAGCTTACTGCAAACCACAACCAGACATGCATTTATCACCATAACGTGGTGTGATGTGTCAGTTGATAATTTGGCGCCCACTTAAGAGAAGGAATTCTGCTTATTTTTTGTTCCACTAACTAGTCCAAACCTAAGTGCAAAGTTGCACAATCCCTCCAATTTTGTTGGAGAAGCATTAGTCAGAACTAAAATTCACAGAAGAGGGAAGGAAAAAAAAGATCCCAGTCCTCTTTTCTGGATAAGTGGTTATATGCTAAAAAGCAGGAGTTCGGCAGAGAAAAACAATGCTCTTTTGCTTTCCCAGACAGGTTTTTTGCTCTTCCAAGTGGACCCCAGACTTCATGTATTTCATTCCCTCCCTCCCCCAACCCTTTATGATAGTATTTGGCAGGAACTTTTAATTAAAAAAAAAATCCAGACTGCCTTTGTGCTACACCAGCAAACCTCTCTGGGGAAATGATGTTCTTTGCTCAGCAATTCCTGTTCAGCACAGAGTGCCAACACGAGGAAAACAGCTGGAGTGACTTCCTATTCTCCATTCAGGCCTGGCGGCCTAGGAACAAACCCTTACAAAAAGAAACAGAGACTGAAACCAACAAAGAATCATTGACAAAGAAATGCAGGATGACTTGTTAAGATGTTATTTTCAGCTCATTTTTTAAAATGAATACATTTGGTCTATCACAATAACAGAACCCATTAACAATTTGATCCAACTACCACCAAAGCTGTGGAAAAGCTTCATGTCAAGTGGAAACCAGAACAACAGCTTTAACAAAGAAAGAGGATCTCTTGTAAAGGTTATGCAGCAATGACCTGGGCAATGGGCTTGAGCAGTGCTTGCTACAACAGTCTGAACCTGGGCACAGACTCCAACACTAACAAACAGCAAACGTAATGCAAAGCAACAGATACATGTTTTATATCATCACCTGATGAATAAGCTGAGGCTCGAGTATACGTTTTCTTGGCCAGACATGTCCTAATACAAGTGATCCAGGCAGCAATCTTGCCGCACGTCATGATTTTATCTCATTTAGCATTTTCCTTGAAGAACCTTCCTCCTGTTTACTCCCCGAAAAATCTTGCCTTTCATTTACATACAAATAATTTTCTATATTCCAATACCTCAATATGGCTCACCCAATAACTCCTTTAACACCTAAAAAATGAAGATAAAGCAAACTTTATTACCTTTTAAGTCTTGTGGTTTTGTCACCCTCATGTTGGAGAGGGAGGAGCTTGCCAGATGGGATTGATAATTATATGGCTATGATCTTAACAGCTATCATTCAGACACATAAGGATATCCTCCAGTTTAATCTGAACACCAAGAGATTTACTTTAAATCCCTTTCCACTCTGTAGAAAAGCAATACTGACTATGCAGCTATCACCGCATCTCCCCAGGCTTCAATATTATTTTGATGGACTTTATTTTTTTCCTGAGAAGCACAATGTCTATTTGCATGTATAGGGAAAGTCAACATTTGATACAAGGATTACAGTCATGAAGTCCTGCTATTCTAAATCAGACTGCTCCTTGGCCTTTAATTTGAAAATCCATATATTACTTGCTAACTTTCTTACATGTAAGTCTCAAATGCAAAGCATCTGAGATCATAGCTGACTTCTGGAAGGGAACCAACAGTTAAATCTCCAGGGAAGTCAGGCAAGGCTGATAATTGTGTTCAGACAAGGATATATATTTGTTTTTTACTACACTGATACTGGATAACACTCCAGCCTTGCATTTTCCCTTTTTTTCAGCTTTGCTCCATTCTTCCTTTTAAGGAAAGGTGACTTTTTTAATTGCCTCTCATCAGTAATCACATCTAGATAATACTAACTAACTCTTTACAATAGTCTGGCTACTAATGGTTTAGTGAGGGGGGAAGGAAGAGGACAGAGAGAAGTGTTATACCTCTAAGGCAACAGACTCTACAATTTGAAGGTCTGTCCTTTTCCTGAGACTGTGTCATCACAACACTCACACCACTTGCATCTGAATGATAGGATGGGTTCACTTCCTCCTCTCCCCACCTCCTTTTCTTAAATTACCATGAGTTTCCTTCACTGTAACTTTGTTGCCAGCTCTCAGCCTACTCAGTGGACAAAGGACAAATACCTCTGGTTCAGCCCACAGTTGAGGGACAAGGAAAGCAGTTCCTCCAACACTGTTTAGAAGAGAATGGAAACAAATATTCCAAGGTAATATTCAACCAATTATACAAATGGTGATTAACATAAACCTACATTAAAACAAAGTAATGTACAGGGCATATAACTTGCTTGTTCCTACATGTTTACACAAAAGACTTTAAAAAAAAGTCACAATGTGCATTACATTCAAGTTATGACTAGTTTCAAGATCAGAATACAGTGCTAGCCATCTCCCGTAACAGTCATCTGGCAACAAATCTTTTACCTGTGCTAACCCGTCCTCTATAATCTTTGTTGGTCTCCTATGCTTATACAAGAACGGAGTACAACACCCAGATCAAATGCAGATGTTAAACAAGTATGCAAAAAAAGAGAATCCACAGAAAAACTTAATGAGTTTCTATGGGAGACAGTCACCAGGGGGACTATGGAGTCCCTCTTCAGGACTTTATTATGCTTGTTGTGCTTGTGAAAATGTTTCTTATCTAGGTCACTGTTTTACCTTATCCTGCTCAATTATTTGAGGAATTGTTTTACAGCCTCCTTTGATCTAGGCATTCAGGCCAGCAACAATACAGTGCAGAGTAGGGTAAATGATAACTTAATATTTAGTGAAGACCATAGAGGATTTTTTTTCAGTTTATCATGTTTTCACTGCAAAGAAAGATGCCATTAAAACCGAGAGCACCTACACAACAGTAGTTCAAGAAGGCCCCCAAGATAAGCAACTACTGACCTGTTTGGGCCTTAGCTGAGGCACAGCAATCAGTGTGTTTGCCACACATAATCTACCTAAATACCTGAAATTTATTGAACGATGAATTGAGAGTATGTGACCACTGCAAACCAATTCATCATTAGACCTGAAGCTAGAAAGGCATTATCACAGAATCACAGAATAGTCAGGGTTGGAAGGGAC
>VZSZ01000451.1:19939-34818 GCA_013398815.1 Ibidorhyncha struthersii | reverse complement strand
CCCACGTCCCCAGTGGGATTTGGCCTAAACCACGACAGAGGTACTGTAACTAACCATCATTAATACTGGGTCTTTTAATACCAAAATTCACTTGCTAACTGGACTACTGTTATGATTCAGCTGTTTCCTGTGAACTATCAAAAACACTGAGGAAGAATAACTTCAGGAAATATAATCTTTTGTCTTAGACTTTCGAAAAAGTGGTTTCAGTTTAAGGGTTCTTCACTCTGTAATTTAAACTTGTCACCTAAGCAGTATTATCTTTCTATACCCAGGCTTTAAGATCAGCAAATTTAAAATTTTTCAGCTGGGATTAACCCCTTCCCTTTGTGGTAAATCAAATTACCTCCTATCTACTGCAGTATAAGAATATGAACACAGATTGTGGTTCAGCTGATATGTGGTAATAGTTAAGATACAGGAACTTAACCATGAGTTTCATCTCTGAGTTTCTTCGTTTCCAAAATGCCTGGTACAAATAACAGAGAAAACCAAATGGCTGGTATTAGGCAGGCAAATCTGTTACAGTGCATGGAAGTGGCAAGGTATTGGGGCAAGATATCTTCTCCTACTCTGCAACACCACTAGAAAAACACAAAATCAATGACTGAAGGTAAGTCTCACCTTGCCTATCTCCAAACATTTGAAGGATGGCTATCTAAGTCCACTACGTTCACCTTACTATCACTGGGGGCAATTGGGCATGTTACTCTGTGGTTATGCCATTTTAAAAAATAAAATGGATTTGAAGGATTTTCTTATGGATGGACTTGGTTTTTATTTCAAGTTAGTAGGGTTAAACTAGTTTATACCTTTGAAAGAACTGGTTGGCATTGTGTAGCTGCCTTGGTCTTTGGACAAGATAATGTAACTTCTCTCTGGGGCAGATTAATCAGTTCTATATGTCATAAGGGTAGTTTGTAATCATAAAAAATAAACATCATTAATAATGCCTAGTGATAGGATGTTTTCTATTATTTCCAGACTCTTAAGATGTCAGTGTAATATTGTGTTGGAAGCAGTTTTGAACATATCACTCCAAGAAACTTATGGTCTGGGTATAGTGAATTCAGAAAAGATAAATAAGAAGGGAGGTCAGAAGATATCTAGCAAAATGACCTAAGCAGAAAGATTGAATGAATTCAGGTTTTTCAGTCTAGAGGAGATAGCCTAAGGCTGCTGCTGACAGTAGTCTACACATTTGTAGCAGCCTGCTGCTGAGGAAGAAGGAACAATCTGTTCTTGATGTTCCTGGCAGGTAGGGCAACAGATAATTTCAGCAAGAAGAAGTTAAAATGGGAGTTAAGGAAACTTGCATCAATGAAGATGATAAAGCAGTGGAAGAAACTGTCTTGGAAATTTGGGAGTTTCCCATACTAAAAATCTTTAAGAGTAGGTTACTCAGACCACAGGAATGATATATGAATATTTTTACTTTGGTGGGGAGGAAAGGGGCAACCTGAAGTACCCAATAGCTATATGATGTTACTGGCAAGTATTTTAATGCATAAATAATCTCATAAAACTCAAGATCATTCAAGAAGTAATACATTGTATATTGTGAATAACACTTTAGAATCTGTCCCAAAGTTAACTGACTGAACCTATACCTAGCTCTGTGCATTTTTCCCTAATCATAAATATCTTTATATTAGTTGCTTATTCATTTGAATCCGCTCACATTAGGCCTGACTACCTTTTGCCACATTTTTTTTTTTGAGATTTTTTAACCTCTTTTTCAAACCTTGCATACCTTTTTATTCAGTAGGTGTCACTAGATTTGGCATAAAAGGGAATGAAAAAAATTATTGTAAATGCACTCTCCTCCTATCTGAAGATGCAGTCCACCTTGTCCTGGCCCAGTGCTATCATACGCCCATCAGCCTGGTTTTTTGAAGATGAAATTTGAAAGGGAGAAACAGTATGCTGTTAGCCAAAGAGCTGACAGAGAGCAATTGAACCAACAGATCCCCCGACAAGTTGTTTCAGGTTCAAGGTCAATCAGATATTTTCCAGGCAAATAAGATTCTGAGACCCTGTGCACAGCCGATCAAATTGCCCAGCTTTCTTATCTTCCTTCTGCCTCTGCTTTAAACAGCATGTTTATGGATACCACAGTGGCCCCTTCTACAAGAAAACTCTGGGGAAGGGTGTCCATCGTCACAATGTCTCGGGCTCATTTGTTTTGTCAACAAACCAGAGTGGTTTTGAAGCCACTCTGGGAATCACAGGGAAGATGCTACAAACACAATAATGTATTATCTGGGGAAGCATTTAAAGATAGCAAGGGAGTCAGATGTCACTGGGACATGATGCTTCTTGTTTCTATGGTGAGGGTGAGCAAAAGGAAATAATCCATGAAAAATGCCCAGGTACACTCACTCTTTCCCTTTCATTATTCTGTGCATCAGTTAGTCCAAGAAGGGATTTAAAATAATTATTTAAACCTAACGAGTTTTAAAATGGCTTATTGCTGACAAATAGTGTCATATTCTTACTGTCTGTCTGACTGCATTTTTAAAGCTCGTATTTGCACGATATCTATTTTGGCACCTGCATATTGACAGTAATGGAGAGTGATAGTTATCTGCACAGAATGCAGAGGCAGTATGATATTCCTCATTGTCTCAAAAGCACAGGCAGATCAGACTTGAAATAGACTGGTCACCTCTGGCTGAAAGGGGAGAGGGTATCTCACTTTTTACTGCCTTTCTATATTTGGCCTGTTCCCTGCTTTACCTGATTTTTCACAAGTTATATCTCATTAATGGGCACCGTCTGGAAAAGAATATAGCATTAAGTGCATGTGCCTTCTGGTATAAAATGTAGATTTTCAAGCAATGATGATACTTGCTTATTTCTGCTGGGCTTTGCAACACCTCTGTCATTTTCCAACTGTGAAAATTCAGAATAATACTTGTTTATGATAATATCTAAACATCAACCCCAGAAATACTTCTTAATGGACAATGTTATGGACGAAGAAAATCTTTTCAGAGGAATGAACAGCATCATATGAAGTAAAAATTTATAGTCAGAAATGACTTTTTTACTGGGGCAGATCTTCAGCTCTTCACTCTTATAATTCTTCAAGCTGAGCATCTGGTCTGTAAAAAAGTGTTGCTGGAGTTTGATGCCTACTGCATCAAAACACTTTTTCCCCTAATTCCATATAGTCATTCTGTGATCTGAACATCACACTTTTTTTTTTAACATCTGAACATAGATTTTTCATGCCCTTGAATCATATCCCAGATCATATTCTGAAGCCCAGTACTTTCATTTAGTTTGCACTGTATAATGAAGGACAAACTATTCAAATTACCAACCACACAATTTTTGATGATGACAGAGCTAGTAAAAGTCCCAGTGCTGACTCTCGCTCATGAAAGTTGGTGTGGCAGAAATGAAAAGAGTAAAGAGAGGATCATTCTTAGTTTTTGCCCAGTACAAAAGGGATATTTCTGCGTATACCTTGAAAATAACCCCCATAGCAATGGATACTATTCAACTCAGTCACTTAAAAATACACAGATGTAAAGAAAATCACCCTAGCTTGGAAGCTGGATATGCCAGACAATCATGCCCACTTGTTTTCATTTGCTATTTTTACAGAGTATGTGGTGTTACTTCTGTTGTTTATAATGCTAATTACTTCTCAACTGAAGTAAATTATCGCAATATGTCCAGTTGTCTCCAGTTTTTTAGGTAATTCCAGTTAGATCAGAGTTTAAGAAATCGTAAGTTCACCAGACTCCCTGTGTGGGCTTGCCACAAAATATAAAATGCATTTCAGTGTTGCGATCTTTACTTTTGATGTCTCATGGTCTGACTCTCATGGTTATCAGAGTTGCAGTCAGTACTTCGTAACATCTTCCTTTGTGTACCAGTTTACATAATGACCTTTGAAAGACCAGTACCCACCTCACCCTCTCTTACTCCATGTGCAAAGACTGCTTCTTGGATCTTAGATTTCCTCTGCTCTAAAAAGTTACATGGAAAAAGTTGTACTTTTATAAAACAGAAATTAACATAAAATTACTGAAAGGGTTTTTTTGTCTGACATAATGAGGAAACAACTTGGATAAATACGTAATTTTCTGACTCAAGCACTATATGATGAATCAGAATAGGATAAGATAAGATGGGACAGAACAGAACAGATATCAGATAATGCCAAGAAGTTTTTTGGCTTCCCATTGGCACAGCCATTTCCATCTCACATCCATTAATCCTTCATGAGCCTCAAAAAAATGAGTTTATTAAACCGGGCTGAAGTCAAACCACCCACGGTCTTTCAGCATGCCTGTGATTCAGTTCATCCTTTTCACACAGCTATGAAAAACTTAAATACCTTGCAATGCTTGTGTAGAAAATTTGTGAAAAAATAACATTTGCCACTCCCTGGAAAACAGAATTAATTTCACACAAAGCAAAGGTTGGTGTTTCATTCCACTCAGAGTGATAGAAATGATGGACTTCTGTAATTTAAGAAACATTTTAAATAAGTTGTCTGATTGGCTTACAAGGACTGAAGTGAAATTTGTCATTGTTTCATTACTAAATATTCATTTAAACTAAAATTCCCATTGGATTTGTACTTGGTTATTGATGCAACCCTTATCAATGCTAGGACACTGCAGGAGCTAGCCTTTCTCGACTTATTTATGTACTCTAAATATAGCAGTCATGCATCAAATTAGAAGTACATTTATAAATAATTTATGGAGGATGAATAATGGATTCTTAGATGTCTTAATAAATGGCTAATCAATTGTTATATAATCCACAGGTCAGAGGTTACTTCTAAACATGGCAAATAAAACACATGAATAATAAGCTGTCCAGACACCACCATCCTGGAAGGCGCTTGTAACTATACAGATAGCCATTCATAGCCATAACATGCATATAACTAGACTTGGTGAATAACACAATAAGAAACAAAATGCAAATCAGAGACATTTATTGTGTATGTTCCTGCAAACATTTCATCTGCTTTTTCAAGGGGTTCTAAAGCTGGCAGATCAATGAGAGCTTGAAAGTTGTCAATGAACGATAGGAAACAGGTCTCCTCAAAAGTGTATTCCTATTTTTTAACTGATTTATGGAAGGCATTGATAATTTACAAATCTTATATACACAGTTTGCTAGTATGTGATTACTGCGACAGGTGATACAGGTTATTTTTGCACTGTTACTACTCAGGAATCCTTCAGCAATCTATCTATATCTGTAAGTAAGGAAGCCCAATTTCCTCAACAGCAATTTTTTATGTTATATGAAACTTTCTCTTTAGCATATATAATTGGTTGATGCACAGACCTGGCACTAATGGTCAACATGAAAGAGAGCAGAGACCAAAAACATCCAATAAAGAGCGTAGTTGGATTGCAGCCTGACCCCAGCCTTGCAAGGCACCTCAGCTGCTGAATAGCTTAAGCGTTATCTTACATGACCATCCTGTAGAGGAATATGATCTTCAGCATATTCCTGCCCAGCAGAGGAAAGAACAAATATTACACTCTCTGGTGACCTTCAAAGCCTCATGCCTAAATGGCAGGTGATATATATTGTATAGCATTGATTAACCGTTCTTGAAGGTCTCATAAGGAACCACTAATGAAAGGAAAAGCTAGGAGTAGGCAGCAAGTTACACAATTTTTAGGAAAATAGAAACTTTAAGATTATGGTTGTTTGTTAATTTTTCATCTTAAAAGAGTGAAGTATCTATGAGATTAAATTACTTTCATCATGTTTTTTAATAAGATGACAGAACTAATTCATTGTTCAGTCTTTTTGTTTTTCTTTAACACTGAGCTGTTTCTGTGAGCCTTTAAAAGTTGAGAAGTCTTTAAGACTGTTTCAGCACATTAAATAATCCAAAGGAAAAACCTGAAAGACAACTGAATGTGTCAGCTAAACAGTTTAAGCTCTCCAGCTTCAGTCTCTATAGGCAGCAATTACATTTCGAAGGAAAATGTTTTACAATTGTAATTACACATAATAGGAGGAATGTATTTTTTCCCTTTATCCTACTCCCATGGTGAGTCAATTTAATTTTTAAATACAAGAGACATAATTGATTTTAGCCCTAGATTAGTACTGAAAATGATCTATATGTGCTCTCACTAATGGAACATGAGAATTGGCGTTCCTTGGGGACCTTAACCCAACCCCGTTCATGGCAACNTACCCTGCTGATTAACAATCTAGTGAAATAATTAATGTTATGCTCTTCTCATTTAATTATGGATTATTCACAAATATATGATTATTAGACACCACAAAGGGAAGTGGCTGTGCAGAGTTTTGACTTCATCTGTGCTGCTCAGAAGGCCTTTTGTAAAGGGTTTAGGGAAACCTCTCACTTTAACTTGCTTCTGAGCTTTTCTTAAACAAATGGGGAGCTTTTACAATTTCATTAGGGCCTGATTTCACACCCTCAGAAATAGAAAGTTTTACACTGATTTCAGTAGGATTATATCAGGCTTAAGTATATGACTGTATTGCTGTATCAAGATTACATGTTTGCTCAATATATTAGAGTAACGGGTGAACAATCAGCAACAATGCACCTTGTTCAGTTTCTAATACATTTTTCTTTCTGTGTGTCATAATAGTTTATATCAATCAAAACATGTCCTTTTACATGCTGTTATGAGAAACAAGAATAGAGGAAGGACTTTACACTCCAAGTGTATTTTTTTTTCCAGCTGCAATAACCCTAGTCATTTTAGATGTCAAATAATTTACTTTAAATAAAATGAAAGTGAAGTGAATGGGAAAACGTTTGTGGCATCCGGGAAATGACAGCCCCTGTGGCTCGCTGACCAGCCAGATTATTTATAGGTAATTTGACCCACCTTTAATTTCAAATGACATACACACATGGGCATATAGACTAAACTACCTTCCTTTAATAACAAAAATACGCTTAGCTCTGCTGAATATTTGCCTGTTTGCTGGAAAATAGGATCTCCCAAGTCTCACCTGAGCTGCAGTTCTGTTAGTTTCCAGTTGGATGATTCCTGGGTTTCAGATTTAGTTTATATTCTTCACCCAATTTGCACTAACATTTAGATATGCCAGGGCTAGTGAGAAAAACAAAAAACAGCCCAGGTATTCAAGCATGGGAGTTCAGAGTCAGGCTCATTGCTAATAAGGCTCAGTATTTGTAGTGACATGTCATGAGGTCGCAGAACACAGAATCATAGAATGGTTTGAGTTGGAAGGGACCTTAAAGATCATTTAGTTCCACCCCCCCCTCCCATGGGCAGCGACGTCTCCCACCAGACCAGGTTGCTCAAAGCCCCGTCCAACCTGGCCTTGAACACCTCCAGGGATGGGGCAGCCACAGCTTCTGTGGGCAACCTGGACCACTGTCTCACCACCCACACAACAAAGAGTTTCTTCCTAGTATTTAAACTAAATCTTCCCTGTTTCAGCTTAAAACCATTCCCCCTCATCCTATTGTTACACTCCCTGGCCAAGGGTCCCTGCTGAGCTTTCCTGTAGGGCCCTTTTTAGGTACCAGAAGACCGCAGTAAAGTCTCCCTGGAACCTTCCTTCTCCAGGCTGAACAACCCCAACTCTCTCAGCCTGTCTTCATAGCAGAGGTGCTACAGCCCTCTGACCATGTTCATGGCCCTCCTCTGGACCTACACCAACAGGTCCATGTCCTTCTGATGTTGAGGGCTCCAGAATTAGATGCAGTACTCCAGGTGGGATCTTACCAGAGAGGAGTAGAGGGGCAGAATCACCTCCCTCAACCTGCTGGCCATACTGCTTTTGATACAGCCCAGGATGCAGTTGGCTTTCTGGGCCGCAAGCACACACTGCCAGCTCATGTTGAGCTTATCCACCAACACCACCAAGTCATTCTCCTTAGGGCTGCTCTCAATCCATTCTCCACCCAGCCTGTCTTTGTGCTTTGGGATTGCCTGGACCCACACGCAGGACCTTGCACTTGGCCTTGTTGAGCTTCATGAATTTTGCGCAGGCCCACTTTTCAAGCTTGTCCAGGTCCCTCTGGATGACAGCCCTTTCCTCCAGTGTGTCAAACCCATCACACAGCCTGGTGTCATTGGCAAACTTGCTGAGGGTGGATTCAAGCCCACTGTCCGTGTCACCGAGAAAGGTCTTCAATCCTTTCCACCATCCAGAAAATAAGACAGAAAAAGACACTCTAATGACGGTGCACTGCAGCCTTCCTCACTAAGCTGTGAGTTCAGGACGTTCTTGTCTCTCTTGTTTCTTGTCCTTGATGCTGCACAGAGTCAGCACTTCATTCAACATGAGACAGGTAGGTTATATCCCAACTCCTTTCCCTGTATAATCTTCCAATCTTTTTCTACTTGACTTGCTATTATCGCCTCATTTTTTAATGGAGAATATTGGCACTCTTACAGGCATTTGCTGAACAATGCAAGTACTGGTGCACATCTTCATTCCTTCAAAGTGGTGGGGCCTGTTTTTTGGGAAGGAGCATCCTGTTGACTATAGCAGCTCAAGAGTAAGCAAGCTGACCTGAGCTTCACCGTGACACATGAGAACCAATTTTGAAGATGTTCCTGCTCATTGCAGGGTGGTTGGACTAGATGATCTTTAAAGGTCCCTCCCAACCTAAATCATTCTACGATTCTATCATTATGTGATTCTATGAATAAAGCAGCAAGTACCGTCCTTCCAGTCATTCTGCAGTGTCAGTGAGCTCATACATGCAAAGAAAGTGTGATATGTTGGTGAAGGGGTAAATAAAACCACTTTACACCAAAGATAACATCTAAGATCTGATCCTCTTTGCTTTGTCCTCAGGTGAAAACTCTGTAAGCACGGGCAGATTCACCTCAAGCATGTCTTGAAGTGTCTGGCAGTCAAAAAGACTGCAACACAGCATTTGTATTCAGCACTATTTTGTAGGTCTTGTATGACTTTACAGTTGCAACTTTTGTGCTATGTCGAATAAAAATCACTCTAAATATTAGAGTAAACCCAACATATTAATAAAACCAACATGAAAAATATGCTGTGGTCCGGTCTGGAATATGAACAACACTGTTCTGAGTCACAAAGAGCCAAAGGGTTGCTCTGACATGTAGGCAGCAGAAGTTTGGACATAAAAATAGCAGTAAAACGCTAGTCCCAGGTTAATGATCTAAGACAGCTGTGATGAACTGCCCTCTTTGGTGTCTGTCTACCTGTCCTTGTCGCTTCAGGTGTACTTCAGGACTACTGCAGCTTTACCGATTTTGGACTGGACTAGATCATGCCTGACCTCCTCAGAGCACTGGAGGAACAGTATTGGCAAATGATAGTTCAATGGTACAGGCTTACATCTGCTCAGCATTTTGAAGTCTATTGAGGAATAGCCACTGCTGACCTATCACATTCAAACTTTGTCCTCTCAACATGCGTTCTAACTGAAGGCAAGTAGTTCCACAGCATACATAGCAGCCAACATGTTCAACTCAGCAGGAGCCTATAGACACAGCAAACATTAATTGATAGTACTGTGTCAACTATTGGTAAAACTCTGCATCAGTCATATGTAGCTTTGCCACAAAAAATGGAAAGACAATGAGGTGTGTGCAATGTGCATTTCCTAGTTTGAGCTGTAGCATAAGAGAAGAGGTAGGACATGGAATCAACTAAAAGGAGAAATTTCCAACCATCCAAATTTTACCTAAAGAGAAGTGGAGGTGTCTAATGTGGGAGATTTTAAGCTAGTCAAATTCACAGACTGTATTTATTTTGGGAAATGAAGTGAGGGATTGGCTGTTTGGTTTTGTTTTACTTTTTTCCCTTCTTACACAGTTTCCATCTCTCAGTTATATAAACAGAGAAGCCTTTTTCTCCTGTGTAACTGCTCTGCTGATTTCTATCAGTTACCCCAGTTACACATTGAGTGTGGCTGTCCTGTCCTTTGCTTGTTTGTGAACTCGCTGACTTCATTTTGCATATGTGCAGGTGCCATGCTCTGTCTGAAGCATTACTTATTGGGGTACCCTTTCTGTTTCCATGGCACATGGAGTACCTGCCTTCTCAGCTGGATCCACAGATTCAGCCCCACACCCTCACAGTAAATTTTCACTCTATAGAAGACTAAGTGGTTCCTAGTAACATATACGGGGAAGAACCGGTGCTGCTTGCTCTATTCCCGCCTGCGCATTTGCACACATATCCTTACTGCCTTGCCCTCCAAATAAACGCAAGGTTTCTGTGGCATGTCAAGGCTGACCAGCAGAGTGCAGCAACTATTTGAGAAGAAGCACTTGCACATTACTCCTTCTACCCCTTGCCTGAACAAAGAGGAAGACCCTGGAGGCAGATTTCAAGCTTATATGCACATATATGCCAATTACCAGGACTAGAAATTCCTTAGTGAAGCACTTCCAATATGCTGCAATAGCAAAGAAATGCAGTGCTCTTCATACCGAATTGCATAGTTAAATAGTTAAATAGCATGTTAAAAGCGATCAGCTGATTATGCAGAACCTGAGAAAACAGACAATGATTGCACTTTTGTATATATAACTAGTGACAAAACGAGTTAAGTATCCTACTGTGTAGATCAGCATTAGAGGGACATTTTTGACCTATTTATTTATGATGATGATGAGGAGGATAATGATGGTAAGTAACTTTACAGTTTCAACATTTTACAGACTCCTATAAGATCGGTAGGCTCTGCTGCTGGGCTGACGACACAGGATAACTCCTGGGTTACGGCTGTTGCGTTCCAAGTGAGTTGAACACACTAAGGATAGAAGGAAAGATGCATGTTGAAGGCATAAGGGATACCACGCCATTGATTCCAGCCAATGTGTGCTAAACAGCAAGGATAAAGTAACTTAAAATGGAGCAAGATACTAACTCCTTTTTATGTGCCTGGAAATGACTCTGTAAATATGCAAGTTCACAAAGGCTGTATGAAGACAGATATCTTTTACTTCCTCACAACAAAAGACAAGTGTCCTACCTTTTAAGAAATCATCTAGTGCAGTTTTATGCTGAAACACAAAGTTAAGCTATGTCAAGGTGACTAGTTTGACATATGATTCAGATGAATTCACCCAACATGGTTTTCCAGAGCAGCTGCATATATTGTGAGAAAAACGGCACTTGCTCAGCCCAGTTCCATGGAGTTACCTAGAGCATCCTCCAAACTGGAGAGGACATACAGTACTGTAGGCAGGCCATAAAATTAGAAGCACCATCTTCCCTCATATTTGTTTAACAAATGAGCTTGATACATGTTTAACAACTAGAAGGAATATAGATGAGCTTTTCAGTGTATTATGACAAAGCTGAAGCCATTTAGCAATTCCCAATGCGTCTTGTAAATCAGTTTGTGTGGAGCTCTGGATGAAAGGGTGGAGAATATTTAGAGCTCCCAGCTCTCAAAATGCAGCCTTTGGAATATGAAAGAAAAACAACTGTTTGGTGTAAAAGATCTGGTACACATTGTGGTACCCAATATTTATCTTCTCAGATGTGGGTACTTATTATGGACAAAGTTAATGGGTAGAGAAAGAAGTTCTCAGATCATAAAGCAGTATGGGTGAGAAAAAGAGTTCAAGTCTCTAGACTCTTTATCCAGTCCTTCTCATTAAACTAGATTGCTTCCATTTACTTAATGGTTTAAGTATCAGTTTATCAATTAAATTTTTAGCTGAATTTGTCAGAGCCCTTCTGGAGATATTCACATTCCAAATCTAAATACTTGGACTGAGGTTTATCCTTGTTCTCCCTGTTTAACGTTGGCCTTGTAATTTTTCTTCTTGCTTCTACTGTATTTGATCCTAGCTCCACTGGGGAGTTTCAGAGCAGCCATTTCACATTGCCCCTTCTGGAAATTAGCTCCTGTTTCTATAACTTGCACATCTGCACACAGCTAATAGTTGAATGCTGGACTGACCTCAAGGTCGTGCCTCCAGAAGCACATGCACTACCAGGAACAGCCAAAGGAGGTCCTCTCCTTCCTTTTTCTGTTCTGTACACTTGCCTGTCACATTAGCAGATCTAGTCTTACATTTTTTGAGTGAATCCTGGAGGTGTATATTGCCACCTTCAGACGAAAAATCTCAAAAATTGGTCCACTGTGGTAATCAGGAGCCCTGGGTTTGAAAGAGCTTGATTTAGAGCAATAACACTACCTATATACTTAGGACACAAAAGTTTTTATTTAAGATTTAGTTAAGTCCTACTGAATTGTGACTTATCAAGTGACTTTCAATTATTCTCTACCTGGTACTATTGGAAATATTTTGTGGTTGCATCACCCAACCTAGTGATTATCTGTTCAGTTTATTGCTAAGCAGAATTGCATTCTGTTTGCCCATTGATGATTTTTAATTATAATCAGAACTCCGTCACAAGCTCTAATCAATAAAGTGCTGGGAAACCTCAGAGGCTGAAAGAGGGAGAAATAATCATTAGATGTTATTAAAGTGATGGCCAATAGAAGCACAATTCTTTGTACAATGGCCAATGTTTCAAGTGCTTATTGATTTGCTTTTATAACAATTATACTGCACTCAGGAAAGCTGGGAAGGAGGAAGAAGAAAGAGGAAAGTCAAGAAAAAAGAAAGAGAAACAGTAAATCTGCAGCTGCTATTCACGTTGCAGAAAGCACAAGCGCAGAATATTCTCACTTAGATGGTAATCTGTTCTCCTAGACTTTAGAAAGGATCCATGCTTTCTGAATGTGTTTTCTTTAATCATCCATGTTAAATATTTTATTTTAATGCTGCCATCGCCTACAATGGGCTTAGGGAACATAATGCTAGCCATACCATGATATTCCCATTCCATGCAATGTGATAATTCTTCAGATAGCTTTGCTATGGGAAAAAATGTTCCCCATGCATGATTTATAACAGTTTTATAAGGTGAAGTAATTACATTATCAGATATCCCTGATGTGTTTGAGCAATAAGGCACCTTCATAATAACATACGACATCTTATAATTACCGCAAGGCAATTGCACTCCTGGGGAAAGGAGGAGGCCAAGATACATGTCTTGCCTATACAATGCCCCAGGGATGTTATTATCAGGATATAAATAAATAAATAGAATGAAAAGAAGAAGAAGAAGAAGAAAAGACCTGATACTGAATAGTGTTGAGCTGTGTTATAATGTAATTCAAGATTTATAAGAAAGGGCAAAAGTGTACTTTCATGCTAGGATATGATGTGACAGTTCAGAATATCTAAACAGCAATTCTGAATGAGCAGAGCTATTCGCAGAAATTAACCCATCTCCTCAGAAGTCTCCTTGGCCATTCAAAGCAATTTTGTAAAAAATCAGACTGGACTGAGAAATGCATTAAAATTATAACATGCTTTTATTGCTCACAAAACTGTTGCAGTATATATTTCTAGGTGATTCAGCACATTCATGATTCTTACTTCCAGGTTTCTTGTTCCTCCCAAATGTTCTTATAGGCCTGTTAACGGAATCCTGATAAACCCGCTACAGTTGTGGGTTTTTTTTCCTCCCAGAAAGCAATGGGGGCAAAAAGCTTTCTGTCATTAGCATCTAATGTGTTATTTGTCTCTGATGATTGACTTATTTTTGTGCAAATTCATTTAGAGACATCTCTGGCATTTGCTATACACAGACATCCCTTCAATTATCCTCCATTCCTCTATTTTTAAGACATTTTTTACCTCATGCATGGTCTAAAAATATTAAGCCACTGACTCATCTGATAGGCAACTGGATGGGCAATATTAGGTAGAGATTTGGGTTTCTCAGGTAAAGAAGGGTGTTGAAAAAGTAGAGAAGGTCCACTGGGGAGTTAAAGAGATGATCAGTGTCCTGCGTTACATGACCTATAACAAGATTAGTAGCTGGGCTCGTTTATTTTGGGAAAGAGGAGGCCGAGAGGGTGTCCAGTAGCAGCCCATTTGATTGGAGTTACAAAGGTGATCTTGCTATACTGTTTCTAGAGGCAACAGACAGTAAAACAGTCACAGGTTGTGGTGTGGGAAGGCAGTGCAGCACTGGAACAGCCTACTGAGACCTATTTGAATTCTCCAAGGATCCACTTTATTGTCCTCTTCATCTGCCATCCCACAAGTTTCTGGCTGAAAACAAAAGCACAGGACATGGAAATCAATTTTTGTGCCGTTTCCTACCCAAAAGTCACTTGGTGTTTTCTGACAGCTCAAAAGGATTAGGTGTCTTATGTTTCTGTTTCCATTTTACAATTAAACTCAAGTGCTTAATCAAAGGAAATCATGTCTCAGCAGGAAGCCAGAAGTGGGTAAATAGGCTGGAGGGGGAAGGGAGAATCCATGGCCTTACCTAGCAGTGTATGTGGTTCAAACATCACCCAGACAATCAGTAAATCAAAGAGGCCTGTCTGCTGCTGTGCGTCAGGCAGAGCAGGCCATTAACTTACTCACAATGACAAATGGGGATAGATAGATTTCAGTTTCAGGTTTCATTCCTGAGGTGCATTTCATGGCTCTCTCTAGAGCTTCAAAATGTGCTTTGTTTCTCATCAGAACTTCCCTGACAAATGCTAATAAACCTATTTTCACTTTAGGAAACAACTGTGGAGGCAGTTTTGCCAAGTTCCTGCACAGCATCAGAGCTGTAGTGTAATACATGACCAGTGCCACATACAGGTGCCACAGCAAACTCTTGAGGATTTGTAAGAACACATGAAACCTGTGTTTGTGTATCCAAGGAGGGCAACTGAGAAGTATCTATTCATCGAATTCTCATTCCTTCTAGCACCTTCTTTTGTCTTTCCCTTTCCTGTCTCCTTTCTCCTTTGCTCCTTTTTTCATACCTGGATGAAAAGAAGGTTATCAGAAGTAGTCAACATGGATTCACTAAGGGGAAGTCGTGTCTGACAAATC
>VZSZ01000451.1:4119-19058 GCA_013398815.1 Ibidorhyncha struthersii | reverse complement strand
TCCATCTTAACATGAGGAGGAACTTCTTTACTTTGAGGGTAGTGGAGCACTGGAACAGGCTGCCCAGAGAGGTTGTGGAGTCTCCCACTCTGGAGACATTCAAAACCCGCCTGGACGCTGTCCTGTGCAACCTGTTGTAGGTGACCCTGCTCTGGCGGGAGGGTTGGACTAGATGATCTCCAGAGGTCCCTTCCAACCCTGACGATTCTGTGATTCTGTGATTCTTCTGTTTTCTCTCAGTTCTTCAACTTCTTCCTTTTGCTCCTTGTCAGAAAGCATCCCTACATTTTTTCCTACAAAAATATCTTTCCCCAAACAAGATTCTTTTAGAAATGTCAGCAAAATCCACTTAATGACTGCTGAGTGCAAAACAGCACTGACATGCATCGATTACCCTCTACTCTGATTTTAATTACCAGGTCCAAACACTAGTACGATTCCACTTGTTGGTTAAAGTACATTAATTTAGACATTGGTGAATAGATGACTAAATGTGACCTAAGCGTGTAAGTTCTCCATTGCTGTCAGGGGCCTGATTCAGTAGCTTTAACATAAGTACTGAGTACTCTTTGAGATGTCCTGAGGCATCCTGCATGATCTCCAGTTGATTACAAGTATTCTGTAGATCCTGTGTAGTCTCTGCCATGGACAACTTGGATTCCAAACACATTTTTCATGGTAGATGGTGCTATGTGTAGGGGAGAATCAAGCCCCAAGATTTTCAGTAGAGTCTAGAGATCTAATCAACCCAATCTAAAGATGACATCTGCATTTATTCAGGTGAATGACTCCAGGCCCCAGTGACTGCACTGACTAGATTTCCAATGACTACAGTGGGAATTGATGTCAGAAGCACGTTTGTAAAAACCTGTATTCAGTCTCCTAAACTTTGGTGTAATAGTTTCTAAGTTGAATCCCACCTTGACTGACTTCCAAAACTAGGTTTAAATGTCACCGGTGTGTAGGTACCATAAGACTGGCACATGACGTAAAGGAACTCAGTTCTGTTACCTTTGCCTAATTTCTCTATCAAATCAACAGATATGTACACAGTAGGGATTTGCACATGTGTGAATAGGAAATCCAGTTTCATCAGACACTACTGATACTTGCAGGCATATGTTAATCATACCTAAGTATTTATCCATCAATCATTTTACAAAATCAAACCCTCCCTGAGATTCTCATTGAGTAGTTGGTCTCTATTCAAAAGCAAAAAAAATAAAAAATAAATTAAAATAAAAGTTAAACCCTGTGTTTAGCTTAAACCACGTCCTTTTTTTGACATTAGAGGGACATAAATTGATTTTTTAAAAGTAACCTCTGCTTTTTCAGCTTTTCTGAACGGTATTGGTCTTCCACATGCACTTACACATCTGGTCTTAATTAGAACTAAACCCTGTAGATATACCATAAGTTGTTATTTTTAGTTTGACAAATAATTAATTAAAATATGTTTTGTCATATTTTTGTATTTTCTTCCTCATTTTTCTGGTTTACAACCTTCACCTTTCACATTCTTGAAATAATGGGATCTCAGCTCCAGTTCAGTGAGAAAGTATTTCACATTATCTCTCATCTTCCTGCAAGTTACTGCAAGAACACATATACATGGAAAGTATAACTCAATCATTGAGCTGAATATGTCTATTAATGGGCTTATGTGAAAAATACTTCACTTTTTCAACTGACAAAGGTTCGGGAGGTGGGAGTAGTTGGTAAAAACACTAGTGATATAACAGAGGGAAATTCGTAAGGAAGCTCATAAGACTTAAAATGCTTCATAATTAAAGGCAACAAATAAGGGTTCTCACAGTGCGCTCATAAAGACAGATGCTGGATTCAATATCTGGTCAAGGAGTTATTTATCAAATCAAAGCCAGCATCTTAAGGGGTGAATGTTCTCTTTAAACTATAATAAAAGCCTCAACCATGATATAAAATCCATGAGACTTTTTTTATCTTACTAAATCCTGTCAGGAACTTTTGTTATCAGTATCACATGCCATCCGCGTAACTATTCCAAAAGGAGCCTGAAGTTTCTATGCTCTGCGTTATTTTTTTCTGTTAAAATTTGTTCTTACTATTATAAGAAAATAGTATTATACAAATAAAACATCTAATAAAAATCCCTTTTAAGAATGTTATGCTACCATTAAACATTGCTTAAAATTAATACCAATTAGATTCTATTAAATTTAATAGGTTTTGAGTTATTGAGTTTAATTCAATTTCAATAAATTTCAATTAAGCCAAATTTGTTTCCATTTTTTATTAATTCCAGTCACTATCAATTATCTTCAATTAATTTCAACTACTTGTGCTACATTTTCAGGTAATTCTCCATTACTTTAAATTAGTTTCTATTAATTTCAAGTGGGTTTTGTGACTGTTAACTGATTTCATAAGAAACAAGTGTCCTTCTTTAATGTGGGTCTGTACTATTACTACTTGCCCTCCTGCCGTAAATGGCGAACTCAGGGCCAGACCCTCCTGTGATACGTACTGACATGGTCCCAACAGTGTAGCGCTGTTCAGCAAGAACAGTCAGAAAATTGCCGTTCCTTGAGAACTAAAGAATTCCTGAGAACTAGTCAGTACCAATTTCACATTAAGCTACCATGAGGTGAGGGTTTCATCCCAATTTTTACAAAGAAGTATACTAGACACCCTGCCTTTTCATTAAAGAATTAAGGCCCTTATTTCTAATAAGGCTGCAAACCAGGATACTAATTCACTTGTCAACATGGAAGCTAGTGACTCGATTTAATTTCCATGATGACATGGACATCTAGTGGCATATGAGATACTCAGCTGGCTCTTCAGTACAGTGCGGGTCTCCCATAGGTTTTGTGTCTGCCAGTCTGTGGTGCTGTCTCACTGGTCATTACAGTCATATGTTTGAGCAATTGGTCCAAACCCTTAATCAGTTTGGTCAACAGAATATGACTCATCTCATCCTAAAATAGGATGAGATCACCTGCATTGGTAAAAGTCCAGTGACTATACAGGTCTAAGCCATATTACTATATTGACTAAATCTCCATTGGTTACAATGAAAATCAAGACAATTTGTCTGAATGTAGACACTTACACAGTAAAAACATGAAAGTACATAAAATGAACATCACTTCAAATGTATATGCTTTTGGTGGCCAGGAAACTAGCTTGTTTTCCATGTAGGACAGATGAAGGTTAAAGGAATACCTGTTAATTCCAGATCTGGACTCAGTTTAAGCTTGTGATGGCTACAATTAAAACTTTCAGTATTCTAAGTACATGGCTATTTTAGGTAAAAACAATGATTAAGAGGGAAAAGGTTCATATGGTGGAATAACATACATGTAACATTCTTGGAGAACACAGATAAAGAGATTCAGGCTGGAGTTTGTACAGATGTATTGACTGATACACAAAGTAGCAGTTACCTTCAAGCAAGCTCCAAGCCACTCACCTTGCAACGGAACCGAAAATCACCCACAATCAACTTTTAATTTGTGATGTTAAAAATAAAGTTAAATATCCTCTTTAGCATTCCTGCAAAACACGATTCATGAGAGATATCAGCAGGTTTTATACCCTAGAAATGAGATCTCCACAACATTCCAAAGTGAGGGAAAAGTGTAATATAGTTTAGCACCTGGATTACATATCTGTACACTCAGCTGGGTTTGAGTCCCTCTATCCATAAGCCACCGCTTCTGTAACTTCAGCCAGACATCAAAATTTGGGGGAAGAACCAAGACTGGTTGCAGTCATTGGAGGCTTCACATTTTACTTCACTGAATTTTGGAGAAGGTCCCACAGCACCAGCAGTCCAAGGTTATGGTGATCAATCTCCTCTGTTTTAGCCCAATATGATACTTCCAGGAAGCAGAAACTCAGAAAGTCTCTTCAAGTCCAAAGTGGCTTATCACATTGTACCGACTCAGTAACACTTTTGCAGGGAGGGTTGCTTATTTATTCTCACCAGAAACATAAGCCAAACACTAACATCTGGAGCTAGGAAGAAATTTCTCTATGCAGCCATACAATTACACAGTTTATTGTCACCGACATCAGTTCTCACCTCCTCCAAAATTACCATCAGTTACAGATTTCTTGGTTTGGTGAACTACACCAAAACAGTTCAACCTGAAGTTTTTTCATCGAGTAGCAGAACCTGCAAGGGATGCGCTAGCAGAACTCTCTTTCCAGCAGCTGAAAATCTGAATGAAACAAGCACTTTTCTGGATTGGTATATTCAACAAAGATAATAACATTTTTGATTATGTAGATCAATGATCAGAATAAGTTACTCTATTTAGACCAGCTGAAGTAGATCTGGCTCAGTGCCTCTTTTCTGAAAACTCTTCCTTTGAGTGGTTCAATTCCATGCTTATTTCATAAGGCACAGTACCCAAGGATGGAGAGGACTGCAAAATAACTACAGGTATGTATTGGAAATTTGCCTTTCCTTCCAGATTAAGTTATGACATTGAAAGAACTAAGAAATAGAAGAGTGAACTTGGAATCACAAGGAAGAATTCTGTTTTTGAAAATGTTGATGCCAGAAACAAAATAAATCAAACCAAACAAGCTTAGAAAGGTGTTCATTAAACATGAAAATGAAAGGAGGAAATATAACATGTTATCCACTTTTGTATCAGCTGACACTCAAGATGCTGGTGGGTTTTATTGAATATGCAGTGGTTTGGAAAAACGTATATCCATTTGCATTATAAAAGCCCATATACAAATGTACTTTGGGTTTAAAATCCCATATGTTGGCTGCCGTACTAATATTGATTCAAGCAAATTATGCCTTGGCTTCACTAAATGCACATATCTATTTCAGTTAGACTGCTCTAATTTGGCAACAGATACTGTATTATTTATTCTGTGGCATAGATCAGGTTATATAAAATTAATGGTTGAACTTCATTCATATGGACTGAATTAAAATTCGTTGGTCAGGATGGAAAAGAAGGAGAGAGAAAGAAAAAGACCTGGGTTTGATTATGTTAATGTCTGTTCCAGTATTAGCACAGCACAGTGATGAACAAGTGCTGGCTGCAGTTAATACACATTAATTCCCCCCCCCAAAAAAAGCACTGGCATATTTTTTTCTCATGAAGGTTTTAATTTACAACATATTGGTTTTTGCAGATACCAGTTTAAGTTCAATTTTTTTTTTTTTAATGTTGGATAATATTCATGGATTTTTAACATCACTGGTTTGCTTTGTTGTTAAGTATGCAAGTTTCGGGCAAATATTCTGACCTAGTGACCTAGTCCTGCTACTCCTGCCCATACAAAATGCCCATGTGTAATCTTGTCCATGTGCATAGTTCAGAAATCTCCTATAGTGCTGTACTAACCAGCTCTGCTCTGTTGTGAAGTTCTTTCCTCACAGACATCCCATCCCATCCTCACCACCATGGCAGAAAATTTACCCGTTAGTCAGAACTCCGGCAGGTTTGGAGGACAGGCAGGAATGTCTACAGAAATTAGTTGCAACATTGATAAATGTTTGCCTCTTCCTATAGCAAGCCATGGATGGGAATCAGTTATTGAACAGCTATGTGGGGCCTGGGACTTACTGCAACTCTTTGGAGTAACACCGTAGCTGTTGGTGATTGCTATTAGTGATTGAGCTGCAAACACGAGGCTTGACATACATTCTTCCAAGGACCCGATATGTACACTTACATTGTCTGCACCCTGACATGGCATAGGTAAACTGAGATTCTGCTGTCTTCCCTTAGGTGGTGGAAGACCACAACTTGGTCATGCCTCATGCCTTCTCATAACTACTGTGTGTCCCTTTCTTTCCAGACTACATCTGTGCACACTTCCATTCAGGCCCTGCTTTCAGCTCCATCCTCTCAAACCTCCTTGTGAAGAGAAGACTCTGAGATACCACGAAGAAGAATGTCAGAAACACATGAGCAGGTTTTCCTTCTGGATCACCTCATTCAAATATTACCATTTGCGGAATATGCTCAAGCTGTTCAGTCTCTTGGCTTCACAGTTAAATGAAGAACAATTTGTTCTGGCCAGAGCTGAGGAAAGTGGAGGCGATGCTTCCTTTCCAGTGCTGTTTCCACTCCAATGAAGATTACTGCTGTTATACACATTGTGTCTAAAGGGAAGGTGCTTTCTCATACTCCCTGTGTGCATTGTGGGCACCCAAGGTGGCCTGTGTGTCTCAGGCTCAACCAGGGTAATATTGCACTTCATCTTGTGAGCTCTGGCTGCAGCTTCAAAGAGCGACACATCTGCTTGCCCACCCCCACACCTCCCGGCTTTGGTGACTATATCAAAACTGTAGACAGGCAAGTAACTGCCAAGCTTAAAAACCAAACCAAAACAAAGCACACCCTACAGCTGATGGAGATCACAATAGTCCATCTGCTGAACATGCAACTGATGAAAGCAAACCAGCATTTGAGATGACACTGACGACTTCTCACATGAAGTCAAGAATTTGCTCCTCCGTTTCCAAGAATCCCAATTTGATTTATCCATATTATTGGAGAGTTCGCATAGGGGAGCTCTGCTCCTCATGAACAACTACTAGAAGGAAACTCGTGAAAGCAGGAGACAGAGGTTTCTTGGCTACTGGTCCACATTGTGATAGTTGCTTCTGGAACACATCAGAGTGACTGTAAACCTCAGCACTTTCAGAACAAAATGTAAAACATTCTTTCATTGACCTCGCTTTCCCACAATAACACCACATAAAATAACAGAGCAAGGAAAAAAAATACAGAGAGCTTTATGAGTGCACTTTAATAAATCAATAGGGGGTTTAGATACCACAGTGGTAGCTGCTGTATAAATACCCAGACAGGAAGATCCTGTCCTGGAAAATTAGAATAGGCAATTCCTGAACCTGTTATTGTCCAGTTTCACTTGAAGTAGGAGAAAGTCAGTGTTATTTTTTCCCCACTGGCAGAGAAATGCCTGGTGTCTAACTCTCAACTGGTATAAATAAATATATCTCTGTGTCACTTGTGTTAGCTTGATCTATACCACCCGAGACGTTTGCCTATGTGATCCAGCCAAGAGAAGAACCACAAGTTGCTTGTATTTCTGATTATAAACAGATACAGAAAGAGCACAACAGAGCTGAAATTACCTTTCATCTCTGCATATAAGTAAAGAAAACAGAGGAAAATAGGCAAATGGTGTGAAAGATAGTCAAGTATTATTTCTGAGTTTCACAGAAACACTCAGACATGATTTCCCTTCTTTTACTGGTGCTTTTAACATGTTAGAGTGATATTCTTCATTATCCTCTTCTGAGAGAATACTGTGTATACAGCTAAAATAACTGGTTATGGGCTAAGACCTAAGGACTGATTATTACATAAGTTCTACAAACCCCATCTCTTAGAGCACAGCAAACACACTGCATTGCTAATGCATCTCCTCATTAACATATGATGCCCTTTTTTAACTTTGCAAAGGAGAGGTGAAATGAATGCCATCTACATATGCAGACTCAGAAAAACAGCTTTTCCTTCAAAAAAGGGGTTAATAAAATCAAATTTGATTAAGCTGAGGAGCAGGGATTCCAGGAAGGCAATATGTTAAGGAAAACAACAAGAGGGTAATGCAGAGTGTGAAACTTGGAGTGTAGAATGGTGTGGACAAAATCAAGGTTACAAACAGGCAGGTCAGAGCGGTATGGAAAGGTCAAAAGCCAATTAAGAGCATGATGGAGCAAGGACCAGGTTGCTTGCAACAAAGTGTGTGATAATTTCAGGAAGGCACTGGGAGGACCACATTGGAAAAATAAAAAAGCAATAGAAGTATGTGGCTGGGAAAGGAAGCTGTGAAGAATTGAATGTAATTGAAAGTAGAAATAGAGCTGCAATGAATGAAAGGGGGGGAAAGAAATGAAAATTAGACAGAAGATCTCTAGGAAAGGATTAGCCAAAGTCCATCTTTGCGGGCTGAAAGATGAAAGGACAGAAAAAGCTAGTCTGGGACTTAATTGCCACTGTCATAGCTAATGAATTATTAACAAGTAAATTAAGAAATTGAGTAAATCCTTTCTCTGTCTCAGCCAGCTCCCACTTTTAACAGTCGCCAATGAAATGTAAAGCTCTTTTTACAATTCCTTGCCCTTCCCTTATGCAATGGCTGGCAGCCTACTGTGTTTTGATAGCTTCATTTAGATTTGTTAGAACCTCTTCCACAGCTCTTTTTGGGTGAAATTCTCCCACCACAAAATTCCACACTATGAAGGACTCTTGATAAAGCTGTGCTGATGGAATATCCATAGCAGTTCCTCCGGTCCTTCCACGGGCCAGCCCAGGCTTAAAGGTCATCATCATTACCATGAATTTGAAACTAGTCCCCTAAAGCCAAGCTTAACGTTGTCAAGAAGTGCATGCTACCCACAGACTACAATGCTGAATTTTGTTTTCTTACTCAGAAAACTTCCCATCCAGATTATTCTGGAGCAAGGAAGGGACACACAGCTAGGAGCCTACCTTTAAACTTTCACTATGAGTTCATCCAGAACTGCCAAAAAATGATAAATTTATACAATAACCTTATCACACTTTGAAATACAACTGCCCATAGCATTGTTCTAATCTCAGCTATGGGCATGGCACAGCCCTCTGTCTTTTGAGTGATGCTTCTACATTGTTTTCCAGCTAGAGGAGACAACTACAATAACTTTCTTCATATGTCGAAGAAGTGAGTGGACACTTGCTAGGGTTTCAGGGGAGAAGAGGTGAACAGACAATAGTTTCTTCCTCCCCCACTGTTACTGTAGAGAGGACAAGGCAGAGTCTCAGTCACATGATGTGGGAAGTCCTGCAAGACTAAGAAATCCTGTCCCATCCCCTATATGTCCAGCGACAGTTTGGCTGTTGGTCCTGCAAAACATTAAAAAATAGGTTATTGTTTTTATTTTTTTAATAGAAGGAAAAAAAGGGGGGCTGGGAAAACCCACACCACCACCCCCCCCCCCATCTTTTTAGAAGTTTCCAAAAAGAGAACTTTTGATCTAAACACAGAAAATGCTCAACAAAAACAAAAATATTCTGTCTACAGTTCATTTTGCTCATTTTAGTCAAAAGCACTTATCATTGGTAAGTGTTTTCAATAAAAATTTATTGATTATTTTTAGCTTAGCTGTGAGGCTGTATACCCCTGCTGCCAGAAGTCTGGTATATACATTAGGTGTGCTTCACAAATGTTTTGCTCTGAAAGAATGCACAGAAGATGTCACTCAGATGGTTCTTGAGGTAATACAGGCAGAAAAGAGAAATCTGCAGAGTCTACTGCACAAAGGTGACTGGAAGAGATCACAAAAAAGATGCACAGCCAGATTTAGAGAGCGTGTTAAACATGAGGAGCTTCTGGTAGAGGCATAAATATGAGCATAATTAACCCAGAGTAAGATCAGCGCTCATGGACCAGCAAACACCAAAGGGAGGAATCAGAGGATCTGCTGCTGCTCTCTTTAGCCTGCTGAGATCTGTTGCAGCTCGTGAACACTATGTGTTTCTTCAAAAGGGAAGAATAGAGCCCTGAAGCAGTCACTATCTGATTATGCTGACCAGAAACAAAGCATTGCTGCTGTCAGCTCCAACTGTTTTGTATTTTGCCCTTCTCCTTGCCAGCTTTGCAAGCAGCTGTTTGCTCTCTCCCTGGTGTAAATCAGGAGTAGCTTCAGTCAACACACTGCCATTCCTCTGTCCATCATGTGGTAAAGATCTAATACATTTTTCCTCCTGGGAGAGCAAAATGCAGCCAAGAGTATATGTCAGCCTTGTTCTCCTTGCTCTTACACCAGCGTGTGACTGTTAGCATAAAAGAATTATTCTTTTTATGAGTAGCAATGCCCATCTAGCTGAAAATAAGGAAGAATCAGCCCCACGTGGTGTATCTTTTATGTAAGCACAGTAATATCAAAGTAATGTGAGAAATAGAGTGGGCAGATACGGATTTAGAAATTCACGATCTAGGAATACACTCCTTGGGTATCACTTCTTCAGCATCAATGAGACTGTTGATATTAATTGTGGCTATGAATATTAGCTTATGGTGGGACCAAGGAGGAGAATTCTGTGCTGAAAACGAAGTAGGGTTTAGCTGACAGTGCTCTTAGGCCCTCCTGCCAAGGGGCTAATGAGTGGGATCTGCTTATAGTCAACTACCTGAAAGGAGGTTGTAGCAAGGTGAGGGTCAGTCTCTTCTCCCAAGCAGCAAATGACCAAACAAGAGGAATTGGCCTCAAGTTACACCAGGGGAGGTCTAGATTGGACATTAACAAAGATTTCTTCACAGAAAGGTTTTGTCAAGCGTTGGAACAGGCTGCCCAGGGAAGTGGTGGAATTGTGGTGGAATTTAAATACCTGAAGGTATTTAAAAGACGGGTAGATGTGGCACTTAGAAATATGGTGGCACTTAGAAATAGTGGTGATTTTGGCAGTGTTGATGGTTGGACTCAATGATCTTAGATGTCACTTCCAACCTAGGCAATTCTATGATTCTATGAACTCAAGTGCTCACATCCTGCAGTCCAGGTAAAGCTACCTCAGAAAACTGACAGTAGTATGGAGATCTGGTATGAAATTAATACCATATTAAGCACCTCAACACACTGCCATCATGCAAGAAAATGTGTCTTCTGGCTTGGAAGACTCGAAAAATCTGAAGCTTGAAATTCATCCTCACTTAACTCATTTCATGTCAAGGTATCAAGTCCAGCCCGATCTTTGTCAGCTAGAAGACAGCACAGCTTCAGAAACATTTCAGGGGTGACATTTCAACACTCATTTACAGCTATGTGAGGGAGGTCATCTCATGTCCCATGCATTAGCTAGTACACATATGTATACAACTAATGGTAAGACTATGGGAAGAAAAGAGAACTGTTGACCAACAGATTGACCAAGCCAGCTAGTCTTTCCACCATCCCTCCTACTTCAGGGGCAACTGAAGTTCTAGCATGCACCATCAGACCTAACCATGGCTGATGTGAACTGTATCCTGCTCCATCACAAATATTATATACTTGCACCTGCCTCTTTGCTACTTCTTCTTGCAGGATAGGTGCTGGTACCCTGCTGTCTCCATTGCAGGCAATTTGGCAACTCGTTGTGCGGAGCAGACACGAGAAGGCAGTGCTGTCCCAAGCATGGGCACTCCTGCACAAGGCGCCGCTGTGGGCAGAGTGAGCAGCAGTAGGCAACAGGTGCTGGTGGATACCTCAGCTTTCCCTGTATTGAGGACACTTGTTCTCCTCAGGCAGGACCATGTGATGAAGAAATGCATTGCTCCACATAGCAACACAATCATTTCCAGGTGGATCTAAAAGTTGCACCTACAAAGATCGTGTTGTCATGGTCTGATTGGTACAGAAATGTTCTCTCTTGTGGGCGGTTAAGAGATAAAGAAACAAGTAGTGGGGGCACATGATGTACTTTTGCAGTGGGGGGAATTTAGCAGATGTTTTCTTGTGAGCCACACTGCAACTGCTGTTCTTCATGGTATCCACATGTAATCTAAAAAGGGAACAGCATTTGCAGGTGCTAAAAATTATTCAGGGTAGTCACATCTAATACTGACTGCAAAGAGTCACAGGATTATCTTGCAGTATTGTCTGAATGGGTAATAAAATAGCTGAGAAAATTTAATTTCTGCTAATGCAAAGTAACACACAGGTGGAAAAATAACCCTAACTATACATATTCAGTGATGGCTCCAAATAAGCTTTGTATCACTGTAGTTCATTCATGTATTCTGAATAGTATGTTCAATTCTGATCACACTGTCTTGGAAAGGGTGCAATAGAACTGGAAGAGGTAGAGAGAATGTGACAAAGATGATCAAAGGCATAACACACCCTCTAGAAAATGAAAATAAATAGCTATGGTAGATATAATATAGATCTATGGAATCAGGAAAGGTGTGAAGAAAGTGAGGAGGAGAAATACTTCACTTTTTCACGGTACAATATCTGCAAGACACCCAAGGAAGTTATCAGACAGGAAATTTAAAATATTTCCTTATTTTACTTGTTTTTGCTGTTTGTTTTTTTTTTTTTCCTATGCTGCACATTGAACTGTGAAGGTCTGCCACAGAATTTTCCAGCAGACAAAATTATACATGAGTTCAAAGAAGAGATTAGACATCCATGGAAGTCCACAGATCCAGCAGCTATTAAACACAGCAGCCCATACGCAGGCCCCAGCTCAGCAGTTCCTATAATACTTACAGCTGGAAACTGGCAAGATATCCCAGGGGATCACAATGCCCTTTTCTCACACCCCTAGGCTGTTCTTAGACTCTTCTGGGCATCTATTGGAAACAACATCCTGATAAATGTTTGTCCTGATCCAGTATCTTACATCTCTATGTTATGGGGAAAAAAATAAATATCAAACTAGGCTAGAAGATTAGTTTAGCCTGGATCCTGCTGTTTTGCTTCTCACAGAAATCATCTGGGCCCACAGAAATCCTATGACCAATTGTGAAAAATAATTTGCATAAATGATCATGCTCATCTGCATACAGTTGCTTCCTTTGCTTCCTTCCCTCAAGGAGTGACAACCTGTTCTCACTGCAGTAAATTTGGGATTGGCTTACACCTCACTCACTGAATCATATAATTTCACTTCCCTTCCCTTTTAATTATTTCTACTGTAGTTCTTTTGAGATTGAGCTGAGTCCCCACCTTACCATAGTTCTACCTTGCCTGATGTCTCTTCACTCTTTCCAAGAATCATTATTCTTGTTTGATGGATATTTGAATAGTCCCTACAATGTGTAACAACATCAACAGAAAGGATTAAGAATTCTTTATCCTTCTGATATATTTTATAGCTTGTCCTAACTCAAAACTGTAAAATACTTAAAGACAATGTGCAAAAGTGTTGGGTATAAGGCAAATATCCTCTTGCTTAACCATTTTTTGAATTGTGTCAAAATGTCCCAAATCATAACTTTTATGAAAATGAGATTGGCCGGCAATTTAGGTGTTTTAAGCCATTTCTCTCCCTCAATAATAGAACTTCCTAATTCAAGTGAAACAAATGTGCAGACCAGATTTTGTATTTTATATTCTTTTAGTGAGAAAATGGGAAAAAAAAATAAATCTTTCTGATCAACTTAGACCCCTGTTCCAGTTTTTAATTCACCTGCCAAGTAAAATAAACCAAAGAATTTTTTAATGAGGGCCTACCAAGATTATTATGAACAAACAGACCATTATTGGTCTGTTTTTCACTGTCCATAGATGGCAGAGGAGGATCACAGCACAGATCTGTCTTCTTTCCATCAAGATGTGGTTAGTCTCTCCTGTGTGACTGCTTCTGTCTTCTACTCAGCATTTTAAATCTGTAATACCATGATTATAGAAGCAGTCCCAAAAACCTGATAAAATCCTGTAAAAGGCTGAATTTCAGACCAAAACCACTAAGATTAGAGCTGCCTGTCCTTTCTTGCTGCACAGTGCTATCAAGAAGATATCACCACGAATAGGGATACCAACACTCAACTGAAGACTGAAAGCTCCTGTCATAGAGGACTGCTCTGGATCACTGCAGCTACTTTCTGGTCATCAAACACTCATCATAGAGGAGATAAAGTCATTTACAGGGGTGAGTACAATTAAAGGGCACTTCAACCTCAGGAATACAAATTTTTTGGCTTCTTTCCTGATGTGAGAAGATTATGTAGTTTATGTGACTTTCACACACTGTTAAAATCTGCCTGAGGTTATTATGTGAGGCTGTAAATGAGGGATGGACTTTTATTAAATTATTGTTTCTGTGTTCCCATTCATTTCCTCCCAATGATAGGAGATGTGCGCCTGTTGGGCTGATTTTTCATCGTTTCAGAGCACGTGCAAGTGACTCTAATGACACGTTCCTCCATGAACAAGCATCTTGTGGATGCGGTTTCCCCCTGCTCAGGTATTCAAGCACCAGTACTGAGATGTGTCCTGGGGTCCCTTGTACAAGATATGCATGAAGAAAGTCACCTGCAAGAACAGAGTGAGGCAGGATCCTCTTCACAGGTAACACAAGTGAGGCATGAAGCCAGTGGTCACACAAGTCTATGCAAATGTAGGGAGCAAATCCGATTTGGCTAGTAGCCAGCTGTATATTTTAACCACCAAGTAACCCCTTCTTTCCCATTAGAGGGTACAGTCATCACCTCTGCAGAGCCAGAGTATCACTAGAGGCACTAAAAGAGACCGGCTGAGCTTCCCTTCTGTTTCCTTGAGATGTGTGATGCTGTGAAAATACTACAGGCAGTGTGAGCTGGTGCATGAACGGAGCTAACAGCACCATGAATTAAAACATGGCATTCATTTTAGCTCTTGTGCTAGAAGCCATCACATAAAGAGGAAACCCACAGTAACAAACGGACTCCCTCTGCGTAAATTACTGTGGCTGGAGGAGAGAATATTAAAATGTGTTTGGGATAGCATGGTCAAAATGGGACAATGTCTGGTCAGGTACAGTACCAGCCACGTGAACCATATTCTCATTTTCAGGTCATCTCCAATCTGTGCTGCATATCTTCTACAGGGTGTTATTAGTTCATGATAATCACACTCTCTGCAGTTCCTTTACTGCTATTATAAAAATGCTTTTATGTTGGGTAGATGTGTTATTTATTACGTGCTAGGAGGAAATGAAGTTGGTAGTTCTGAATGTTGAACAGCAGTTGGAGCTGAGCTGCACAGTTCCAGGTCCCAAGAACTCTGTCTCCTGTTTCATAATAATAATAGTGATTTATTCCCTGTGCTATTAAGCTGTTTGAATGACTCCATGCAGATCTTGGGGCCAGCATTTTATTTCTGTCATCTAAGCTAAAGCTGTAATAGCAAGGGCTGACTTTCTTTCTTTCTTTCTTTCTTTCTTTCTTTCTTTCTTTCTTTCTTTCTTTCTTTCTTTCTTTCTTTCTTTCTTTCTTTC
>VZSZ01000449.1:169296-197048 GCA_013398815.1 Ibidorhyncha struthersii | reverse complement strand
TGGGGGCTGCTCCACATTCAGTTCCACTGCACTTCAGAGTCTCTGTTTCAACTGTATTCTGTTTCCAGCCACATCAGGCGTCGGTTATCAAAGCCAAATGCTCCAGGTCTTGCTGTGTAATGAAAAACAGCTTACAATTTCCGCGTTTTTCCTGAGAAATTGGTTTTGAAAACAACTTGCCCAACTTTGCGTTTTATAATATGCACTTCGAAAAAAAAAATTGAGTTTAGGGGAAAGAAAATATTTTCCATACAAGACAGACGTTTGATTGGATTAAAGAAGCCTCCCTCTTAATTAGGGCTGCTGGAGCACCGCCGGAGGGCCAGGTGCCTGTGTCTGATTCTCAGCGATGCCCATCAGTGCAGACCCCCGTGGCCTGCACCCAGCCCCGTCCCTCCTGCCCAAACCGCAGCTCCGGCCGGAGCCCCCGGGCTCCGGGGGGTGCCCCGACATTGGACAGAGCACGGAAAAGCGTGAAACTGGAAGAGAGGCGAAAGGAAAAGCTTTAGGAAAACATCACAGATGATATTTAGACAGAAGCAGGTGCTGCGGGGTTTTGCCGCCATCCTGCCAGGCTCCCCTTTATCCCTGCTGTCCCCAGCACCGGCACAAGTGCTCAGCAGGGATTTGTGGTTACACAGTGAGCGTGGCAGGACCCGCGGGGTGAGGGTCCCGCGGCGATGCTGGGCCGGGAAGGCAGCTCCCGCCATCAGCCACGGCACAGCCCTGCCAGAGCAGCCGGCTCGTTCTGCCGGAGGCGCTGCCAGGGCAGCTGGAACAACAGCTCCGGCGGCTCTGCCACCCCTTATCGGTGTGAAATAGGCAGTGCCCTAACTATAAGCCACAATAAAGCGACCGGTAAAAATCTCATCTATGCCTTATGATCCCTGATGGAATCAAAACCATGTGGTTTTCTATTCCACAAGTCACTCTGATGGCTTTATTAGCACCGAACAAATGGTTATTTGAATAGCGCATCCTGAAGTGCCACAATCCCAACATTAGCTCAGCAAAATATCCTTCCCCTTGGCTAAACACAGCCTGCAAGGGACCCTGCCTTTGGGTGGCATGCTGCGCACCACTGCCGCTGTGGGGCACGGCCGGGTCACCTCCCTCGACGCGGTGCTCCTCGCAGGACGCCAACTGCGGGGCACCCACTGCAGGGCTCCCACCACAGGGACACCCACCGCAGGACACCCACCGCAGGACACCCGCCCTGACTCTACTGCCAAAGGGCAGTAGAGCTGTACCAAGGCAATCAATCGCGCCAGTCTGGCAGAGACTGCGGCTCCCTGCTCGCCCTCTGCCCGCTGCCAACCGGCCCCCATGGGTCCCCGCAGGTTCCAAACTAGGGCTGGGTTCCCAAGGGGCACTGCCGGGCTGCCCCCAGCCCCCTCCCACGGCTCTCCCGAGTCAGCCTACGGCTCACACCGCAACAGAAACTGTTAAGTTAGGCCACCTACACAGCTAGCTCCTTTGCCTCGATTTAGTAAGTCAGAAAAGACAGGATACAAAAATTCAGTAAGAAATCATGGTTTTGAACAGAAACAACCAGACTCCCTCTCCAGTTGCAGAGAACACCATTTCAAGTCTGATGAGGAGCGGCTGAGGGAACTGGGGCTGTTCAGCCTGGAGAAGAGGAGGCGGAGGGGAGACCTTGTCACTCTCTACAACTACCTGAGAGGAGGGTGTAGAGAGATGGGGACTGACCTCTTCTCCCTGGTCACAAGTGAGAGGACGAGAGGAAATGGGTTCAAGTTGAGCCAGGGGAGGGTTAGGATNTGATCTTAAAGGTCCCTTCCAACCTCAACGATTCTATGATTTCCCGTGGGAGGGTTCGAGTGCCCACAGGCAGCGCCCACCCGGGGCAGGGAGACCGGGGCACCGCTGGCACTGAGGGGGCTCTCGGGGCTGAAAACCTGCTCGAGACATGTCAGACGTGAGGCCAAGTAAATGGAATGTGGATTATGCACACAAAGTTTAATCTACACGTTCACAATATTAGCAAAATGCCTCTTTCCTTTATCACAAAAAAATACAGACAGGTTTAGTATTGGTTTGAATAATGTCAGAATAAAATACTGCCCCCCCCCCACTGAAAACCATACTCGGATTCTGCAGGGCTTGCATTTCGGAAATCAGCTGTGTGAGCTGAAGCACAGCTGTGGGGTTCAGGAGGAAACCTCCAAAACCACAGTGCGGAGCAGCGGTGACTATAATAAGACTTCAGTACAGCAAGAATTGAAATGGACTGAAAAAGGCCCACCATTTCCTACAGCCATGCACAAGTTTGAAAAGTACAAGGAGGGAAACCTTAAAAATTGAACAAAGTGAGATTTCACAGCATATGGGAATCTGTTAATGACATTCAATGGGGAGCACAGAGCCTGTTACAGAGAATACTAAAGACCACTTACTGTTCCTGAACATTGCCATTTAGGTTTTAACCCCACGGCGCTTTTCCTGTGACAGAATAAAAGACTAAAGTAAGCCATTCAACCTTCACATTATTAAAAATGACATTTAGAAACTTCTACATTAGCTTTTTAAAATCAGTTAAGAAACGAAACATCACTGTGCTCTTGGTTTGTGCTTTTGCATTTGCTGAGAAATTATTTTCATTTATCTGCATAATGGCCGAGGCAAAAAAAAAGCAATTTGGTAAGAGATTTTGCTCTAAGCCTTGCCAAAACCAAAGAATCCTCTTTTCACGGAGGGGAAGGGAGCCAGCGCCGTCAGCTGCCATAGGCAGCCCCCAGGCAGTGCGTCTTGTTGGGGTGCTGCTCAGGGCTGGTGCTCACCCGCACCTCGGCACTGAGCCACCCAGCCAGA
The DNA here is from genome assembly GCA_013398815.1 of Ibidorhyncha struthersii. Classification (NCBI taxonomy): domain Eukaryota; kingdom Metazoa; phylum Chordata; class Aves; order Charadriiformes; family Charadriidae; genus Ibidorhyncha; species Ibidorhyncha struthersii. The sequence goes on along the minus strand of VZSZ01000449.1, from coordinate 194,216 downwards.
GAAGGACCCCAGTGTCCAGTCCACTCACACGCTGCCTAAGCACTCCCTGTTACCATGTTTTTACTGAAACTCTCTGTAGCAGTTCTTAGGGAACTGGCAGAAATCCGGCGACTCACCTGCAGCGCTTAAGTTCCACTCCTCTGCTTCACTCGGTGACCTGGTGCTAACGGGGACCCGCGCATGTCGTGTTGGGCCACCTGCCATCTCACAGGGGCAAGCACGGGAGTCCCGGCACACGCAACCTCCCCGTCCTCTGGAGGAGGGTCCCTCCCCAGCCCCCCTGGCACAAAACGGCAGCAAACCAGTTCTCTAACCTTCCCACCACTGACACAGGATCTGGTGAGGGCGGAACACTGACATCTTTCCCTTCACGTCTGCGTCGGCAAGGAGCCTCCGGCAGCACCAGCCCTCTGTTTGCTTTCCAAAGGGCGCAGCAATGTCAGGAACGTCCCACATCCAGGTGCAAGGACAGCAGGAGCGGCGGTGCCCTTGGTGACGGGGGACTAGCAGGACACCGCAACCTGCAAGGGATGACCGGGAAGGTTTCTCGCAGGGATACCAGGTACTCCTCCATCAGCGCTGAGGAGCACAACCGCTGCTCTGAGGGACGAGGTGACAGTGACTACCCAGGCAGAAGCAGAAGGCAGAGAGGTTTCCACTCTAAGGTTAAACATCTGGCAGAACACGTTTATGTGCACCAGGGGTCTTACTGCAGAGCCAAGTTATCACGGGAGAACGCTCTGGGACATCCCCTCCATCCTGGGGCCCACATCCAGTGCTGGAGGGCAGAGGTTGGACTTGAGCTTACCTTCTCCCTCCGTTGCACGTCCCAAGCCTAGAGAAGAGCGGTGGCCCCAAGTGTGAGGTATCGTTATTCTCTCTCGCACCCAGCAGAGACCGAACGCCTGCTCTCAAGGATGCTTCTGCATGTTCACGGGACTTGAGAGCCGTCTGCCAGCCTGCCCAGGAAGGCAGCCGGCACTCACCTGTTGCTCTTGGCATCTCTGCCAGCCACGGCACAGCTTTTCCACACGCAGGCAAGAGCAGCCTCCACTAGACGGGGGTAGAAAGCGCTTTTCCTGAGAGTATGGGGGAGCCGGGGGTTGGTTATTTTTGTTTTGGTCTTTCTTTTTTTAAATTTTTAAAATGGACAGAAGGCTGCTTGTAACTCCCTTCAGCTAACTGCTGTAACACTACAGCCAAAAAGCTTTGCAACACTTTCTGGCAGGAATTTTGTACAATAAAGAACTGTGTGAGCAGCAAACACAAAACCTGCCTCACATAGCCATCAGCTAAGTCTAGGCCTAGCGTGAGAAGACGCTAGGAAAAAAGGCCACAAAGAAACTCCTGAAGACGGACAGAGAGGGGCTGAGAAAGGTAGAACTGTTTCCTCCGTCAGTGGGAGTACTCAGTGCACAAGAGCATCTTTGCCAGGCAAGCAGTCTGCTTTGGGGATGGGCACAGCGGACGCCCAGGTAAACAACTGCTCCACAAAGGCTTCACACAAGGTGCAGGAACACGTTCCTTCACTATATACTGCTGTCCTTTTTGCACTTAGTTTTGGAAAACAGGAAGCGTATTGATTTGTTTGCAGAGGTGGCCAAAATCGTTCTGGGGAGACACATGTCCTATTTCAGCACTGCACTTTAGCCTGCATGTTTTATACCACAGTCTTCCAACTGTTCTAAGGGAAACATATTCGACTCATTGTATGCTCTTACTGAGACTCAGCAGAAGGGTTTTTTTGGTGTTGAACTCCTCTTGTTAAACTTTGTTGCTGTTAAAGAGAAAAGGGAAGCTCTGGCTTCTCTTGCTGACATTCAAAAGACCACAATATGAACCAGCATGAACCAGGAAAACACAAGCTTGTGTGCTTTCCGACCCGCTCGTTCTTCTCATTCGACAATAGTTCATCATAGTGTTTGCTGCAACAGATTAAGAACAAACAGGAAGGAGAATCTGTGCAATGATCCGGTAGCTCGAAGGTAACCTTCTGCATGCAGACAACATTTTACCTACCAGGGGCAACTCTGAACTGTTTTCTCCAGCATCAGAAGCATCAGATTACCACAAATTAATGCTTCTAGACTGAGGGAATCCAAGGGAAAGCTACACTAATGCAAAAGCAAAAAAAATAACCATTACAGTTTCAAAAGCTTGTCCATAGGTCCCTTTAGTTTGTAAGCCGTTTGTACTCTAAATTTGGTACAAAGCTGTAGGCTGTTTTCTGTTTTTTAAAGACTGTTCATCATTTCTGGTCACGTCTAAGGATGAAGATCCTTTCTATCCAACAACATGTGTTCAAGGAGCCTTAGATTACACTCGTTGACTAGATGTGAACACAAAAGTTAGCTCAAAACATTAACCCGCTCTCCCGTCGAGGCTGTGACGCTAACCACTGCCTCCATGCATGCAGCACGAGCGAGGCAAGGCTGTGCTGCCCGCTGTTTCAGGAGACTGAAGGGAGCACACGTTTAGGATGCAAACCCACCCAAGTTACCAGGTGACCGCTTGTTCACGTACCTGAAAACACTGATCCTCTCAACTCTGTAGTAAATGACATGAAAAAGTTTTAACATATGCAACAATAGCCACCATAGTTATGTGTTGCACATTTTCCAAGTTTTAATAGAGACAGAAGTGAGTCCATTGTACTTAAGACACTACAATGATTTCATTCTATTGCATGTCCTGCCCCAATTACATTTCTCAGAGTACAGTATTGAGTAAAAGTTTGGTAGCTTTAAAATTAACAAGTGTGTGAAATCTGTAAGTAAAATAAGCAGCAGCAATAATTTTGGGGATTTTATCAAGAATAGCTAACTTTTAAGTAATAAATACATTCCAAGTTGTGGTTTTTGCTGTTCTCCTAGCTCATTGCCATATCTGACTTGTCAAATTCTCATTCTAGGATAAGATATCCTTAAGACTTTCCTGCCAGCCTCACACCAGAAGAGCCTCCTAACTCCATGTCCCGGTGCCTGTCACCTGTCCCAGATGAAAAGCAGTGCGAGCTGACAAGGAAACTCGTCCTCCTGCCATGCGCACGGCAACCTCCAGATTCTCCTGGGGAGCATGTCAGGATGTTTACAGACTTCGCGACCAGAGCTCTAGGAGAACAGCTGTGCTCTTATCTTCTGTTACCTTGAAGAAAGTGAAAGAGGGAGAGGTTACTGCAGGCAGCAGGGAACAGACCGGCATTAGTGGCAAGGCACACGCTCCAGGATTCCTCTAAATATAGCCAGGAATTCTCCTGCTCCCAGCTGGCCCGGCACGCAAAACCAGCAGCAGCTATAGCTTTGGAAGAAACTCGTCAAGTTAACAAACCCAAAGTAAGAGTGGGAATTTTCTCCAAGACAGACATGATATGAATTTCAGTGACGATAATAAATCTTCAGTCTCTGGCTTAAAGACTTCTAAGTCCCCATGCGGGGTGGGTTACTGTAGGTTAATCTGCCACGAGTCCCTACAGAGAGAGCCACGTGAAGAACATCTGCCTCCACTTTTCAAACACAATCTATAAACCAGGATTATTTTCCCCTTGAGAGGAAGCCGTACAGAAGCTTTTCTACATACCTGCAACTGCCTCAGGACATTGACTGCTGCCGCAGAGCCCCAGTTGCTGTTAATGAAGTGGCAGAGCAGCCATGCCACCTTCTCCCATTACCTCCAGAGGTAACAGCCCCCCCCTGTCCCCTCGGCCCCCCGCCGCAGGCTCCCCGTCCCACCCCAGACCGCTGCTGGTTGCAGGCTGCAGAAGCAAGCGTGTGTGGTGGCAGCGCTGCGGAGCCCCTGGGACGGCCAGTGCCTCTCGGAGGACCACGCACGGCTCCCTGCCCAAGCAGCCCTCCGGAGGCGGCTGTATCCGAGCACACCAGACCACGACTGACCAGGCAACGAGGGTGGGCGAGATGCTCGTTCTGAATTCAGAAGTACAAAACAACACACTCCAAAGCACAGCTACCAAAAGGTAACGAGGCCACCCACACCTGACGTGCTACACTGCTGTCACCTGGCCGCCTCGCCAGATAGCAGCCACTAACACCGATGGCAGACGACAGGCTTGAAAAGATATGTCTGCTGGAGAGGGATGTGCCTGTCAAACCAAAAAACTATCAAAGAGAGAAGTCCTCACCTGTACCCCTGCATGCAAGAGGTACTTGCACTGTCCCTGTAAGTCAGGTTACACAGTGGAAGCCTTGAAGAGTTCAAAGGGAGCACCTATTTGTCTTCAAGATCAAGTGAAGAAACCATAAGACACGTGAAACAACTCAGCGATACAGAAATTAATGAAAATATGGCATGGAGATCTACACTTACACTTTTCAATTGCAACGCCATCATTGCACCTCACTTCAAAGGCAATTCAGTTTGAGGCAGTTCAAAAGTCTGACCAGCCCTAACACACGTCCGTGCCAAATCAACTCACACGGACCAGTCAGAACCACAGGAGACACAGGCTCAAGTCCGTGTTCCTGACAAACAGGATTAATGCTGTGAAGCAAAAGGATCAAAGACCTTTAAAAACCCCTCACAGTGGAGGTTTGTGACTTACAAGTACAGAGCACAATAAACCAAGAATGCCAACACCAAATGCGGGAAGATGATCACATTTCCAATGCTGCTGAAAACGTGGCAGCACCTCTTCCGCAGGCACAGAACCAAAGTGACACCAATTTGCCCAGATTTGGCATCCAGAACAACCTTCAGTGTTGCCCATACGTTTGAGACTTCAAAGAGCTGATTTAATACACCACAAACATCTGCCCTGAAGCCTATATTCCAGACAAGGACTGCAGTCAGGTTTCATAAACTCCTTCGGTATTTAACAGAATCATCCCACTCCTAAGAAACTGGGACGTCTCACAACAGGGCTCTATTACCTGTTGTCGACAGAGTGTAAGTTTATACTTAATCTTGCAGGAGAATCTATTCGTTTACCTTCTGACGAATGTCAAGATTTTCAATAGCACACAACTTCACTTCCAGGCTTATTATCTTGCATCTACCGAAGCCTCAGTGAGGTCCATGGACTCGGCAGAATATCCCTCAAATCTTTTTTGCAAAAGGCTGACCCTTTACAGACAGACTACAGATTGAGAATATTTGGTCTAAACAGGAAAAATGCATTTCCTTGTCGAGGAGGCGGCAGCAAGCCCACAGGCCGGTTGCATTCTTTGTGATTTTCACACTTGGAGGAAGGAAGCTTCACAATCGAAGCACGATGCCAAACCACCTCCCAGTGAAGGCTTCTGCCTATGCCAGGGCAGAGGCTGCCCTGTCGCAGGGACGAGGCTGACGCTGAACTGCAGCTGCTCGCCGAGATTTCCTGGGGGCAAGGATCGGGGATTCTCTGCTCTGGCAGCAGAAAGTTGGTGCTACGAGCAGAACAGCAAAGTGCTTTAAAACAGCTGATGCTCCAGTCTCAAAATGTCAAAACCTCACCAGCCTGCTGAGTGCCGTGGGCCTGCGGACGGACAGACGGGCGTTTGTCCCTGGCCTGGAAACACAGAGCTGGGCAGCCCGGCTCGGGAAGGGGCAGAGGCTCGGGTGTCTGTTTTGAGCAAGCCTTGAGCAGACCCAGGAGTTTTCAACATGTGTTCAAGAGGAGCAACACAGTGACAGTCACTTATAGGCTCTCACCTCGTTGCTGGAAAACTTCAGAGATTTCTGTTAAAAAAAAATATCTTCAAGATGGAGCAGCAGCTTGAACACTACATTCTGGCCGCTGCTGTAGCCTCAATACACGTATGAGTAATGAACACATAACAGACCGGCTGACTCAGGACAATGGCATGATCTAGCAGCCTGTGTGCTAAGCTGTACGTCGACAGGGAAGCCAAGAAAGCTCTCCTGAAGCCAAGTGCTTATTCATAATAAAAAAAATGAAGTTTTGGATCAAATAAAGCCATTCACAAATTCAGATTTAACAGCTGCACAAGAGTGCAGAAAGCGGATTTATCTTCCGAGATCACTGTATGCCAAGTGTGTTGATGCGTGGGGACCCTGCTCCCACCAGCTCTGCCCTGCGCAGGGGACTCATCCCTTCACCCTTCAGGTGAGACAAGTGCAGGACATCCCCAGCACCCCCTCTGTGGCACGGGGAGTGCACCGGACCCCGTGCATTTTGCCTTCATGAGAGTTCCAGGTGCAGCACAAAGGATTCCTGTGTGTACCAGTGTGCTGCCGGGCGCCCAGGGCCACGCCGCCACCACCAGGCACTCACAGACAGCTCCAGGTGAAGACCAAGAGACACGCACGCGTGTTTGGAACCCACCTCCTTCAAAGAGTTTCCCTGGAAGGCCTCGGCCCCTCTCCCTTCGCAGCCCAAGCCCCGCTTACCCTGAGAGTCCTGGCAGGTTGGGAAGCGACGGCAGCAAGAAGCCTGCTCCTTTTCTCCACCCAAGCATCTTACTCTGAGGAATATTTTCTAATCATAATGCAATTAACAGCAGGCTGTAACTGAGCATCACCAAACCAGTCTTCCTCCAGACAGCCCCCCGTGGGGGACAGGCGGTGAGGCAGCCCTGGATCAAGCTCAGGAGGATCAAGTGGTCGCATCTTCCCACAGCCCGGAGGGGAGGGACAGGGATGGGCAACCCAGAGGACTCTGACGGGCAGCTGAGCAGCTCCCGCAGGGCTTTGTTTCTGAATACAGTACCTGTGTAACAGCCCGAGTCGCCAGTGGAAGGCACGGGGAAGGACAGAGGGGCCACTGCTGGCAGCGATCTGGGAAAGTCCTTCCTGCCCATGCTTTCCTCCTGCAGGGTGAGTGGGGGTTACTGGATTGCAGCCGGGACCCCTGTCCCTGACCCGCTGGATGGGGCTTTGGAACCGTCCCCATCCCCGGAGGCATCAGTACCTAGCCGACCTGACAGGCTGGCAGCTAGGTTCTCCCAATATTGAACTCTATCATCTGAGCATATCTACGAAAAATCCTGTATTGGCTTTGAGGATTTTCTGCTTTTAAAAAGGGTTGTTTCTGCATGAAGAAAAGGCTCAAGTTATTGGCTTCAATCAAAATAGAGCAAGTCATCATTCATAAGGGAAGTTAAACCAGTAATTTTGCTACAATTAATTCCTTCAACTGCAGAGAGCACACAGGAAATACGCTTTGTAAAGAAAACAAGTCTGTCTGATCCTGTAATAGCAAGAATCTAAGGCAGATTAAACAGGAACTGGTACATCAGTTAAAAGCATTCACGCCTTCAGAAATTAATCAACTTAATGAAACAAAGCCTTCATTAAAAAAATGCCCAGCTTCTCCCTTCCAGAGAGACACGCGTACCCAGTGACCAAGAGACGATTATACGACTAGTGCAGGGCCGCTGCCGGGGTTCCTGTGGGAAAGGCTCAGGCACAAGATGCCGGAGAACACTTGTGACCCTCTCGCTAAGGTGAGCTGAGTCACCTTTGCTCGCGCAGGTGGAGGAGCCACACGTGGACCTTCACTCCACGCAGTATCTGTGGGGACCAGTGCACAAAGAGCTTTCTGCTGCCGGTGGGCACCGGGACCCAGCCCGGCGGCCTGGGGATGGGCAGGAGATCCAGCCCTCGCCCTCACCCACCAGACAGACATCTGTCCCTGCCGGAGTGCACTGCAGGATCCCACCCGGCTCCTGTGCTGGGACAGAGACGGCACCAGGAGAAGGGAGCGAGCACTTTCCAACTGACTGAAGAGCTTGAGATTGGGGCACAGAGACTGCAGGTATGAAGACTACATGCACTCCACAAGACGAAGCGCTAAGAGCCATCTCTGTCATCACTGCCGGATGTGAGAAGCCCGTTTCAGATGTGCATAATCTCAGGATGTGTGAGAGTTCATAAACTAATGCAAAGTCCACATATTCTATAAAGGTACCTACAGAGTGCCAAAACAGATGCATCAAGCAGATTTTAAAAAAATAAACCAGGCACCAGCGCATCCTCATCTAGTTTGGAGGATACAGGCAGGCAGCTTCCTCAAGTCTTTTCCCAGGCTGAAGTTAGAGTCCATCACGCAGCCCACACACTCCATCGACCTCCATCCCAGGGTCAGCGATGGGTACTTATGGAGAAGATAAAACATGAATCAAAGCTGAAAAACAACAGTTTGCAAGTTTTCCAGCATTTAGGGAGTCTTCACATAGATTTTGGGGTTCAAAGTCTTACCTTTCACAGCTGAGCATTAAAATGGGAAACATCTGTGTCATCCCATTGTGTCACCAGGCCTCCCGAGCAAAGCAGCTGCGTGGCTATCGCACAGCAGCTGTGTTTGTTCCTCTCCTTCAGAGCAACAAGCACCCTTCTCTACACAGAGCTTTCCCCAAGTTTCCAAAAATCCCCTGTTCCTTCTTGGCCCAAAGTAGCCTTTCTGTATCTGCAACTTGGAGGTGCTCAAGGGTTTACAAATACCTGCTTGACCGCAACAGAAGTAGGATGAAGGTTTGAACCTTACCCAGAGAGGTAAGAGGACGCCCTCAGAAGGGCTCTACCCCTTGGGCTGCCCAGCGCTGCTCGCTCCAAACTGCGCGCCAGCCGGCCCTCCGCCTGACCCCCCATCCCGCCGAACTTGCCGTGCTCGGTGTGAGAAGGGGAATTGTAGCCGCAGTTTTAGACATCTCCACTTGTGTTTACAAATGAAACGAGGAAATAAATGCAATTTGGGAAAAGCTACAGAAATTTCATTTTTACATTATTTGTAAAAGTTTTCAAAGAAACAAGTTTCTAGGCTCTTTGTCCAGGCACCTCATCACATAGACACATTGTGTCTCTCCCAGCATGGGAAGCGGTGCTGCTCTGCGGAGCCTGGCCCCCACATGCTCCACTGAAACCTCGAGGGAGGGGATTGTGCCCCTCTGCTGTGCTCTGGGGAGACCCCCCTGCAGTGCTGCCTCCAGCTCGGGGGGTCCCAACAGCAGAAGGACACGGAGCTGTTGGAGCGGGGCCAGAGGAGGCCCCGGAGATGCTGGGAGGGCTGGAGCCCCTCTGCTGGGAGGACAGGCTGGGAGAGTTGGGGGGGCTCAGCCTGGAGAAGAGAAGGCTCCGGGGAGACCTCANAGATGAGATATCGGGAAGAAATTTTCCCCTGCGCGGGCGGTGAGCCCCTGGCGCAGGTTGCCCCAAGAAGCTGTGGCTGCCCCATCCCTGGAGGTGTTCAAGGCCAGGTTGGACGGGGCTGGGAGCACCCTGGGCTGGGGGGAGGGGTCCCTGCCCGGGGCAGGGGGTGGAACTGGATGACCCTTAAGGTCCCCTCCAACTCTAACCATCCTGTGATTCTATGATGAAAGCAGCTGGTGCCCTGAGCCCCCGGAAGAGACACTGCTCCTGCCCAGATCCCACCAGAACCGAGCGCATGGCAGTCTAGTGACACCACAGTGGGAGACCCACCCTCTGCTTGCCGTGGGCATGCTCAGCCAGCACAACTAGCAGATGCCCAAAGCTTCAGATGGGGCTTGGAGACCCTCAGTCCAGAGAGCAGCTTGCTGTGCTTCCAAGGGAGTTGTTAAGCCCTCTGGTTGACACAAATCTCCTTCGGCAGCTGAAGTTACAGCTCACGTAAGCAGATCGCATTCTTGGGCATCTGCGCAGCTCGTGTGCAGTTAGAAATAGCACAATGTATGGCCTGCTGGCATTTCCAAAAAATACGCCTGGGAGCAGAGAGCGGAGGGAAAGAGGGGCAACAGATGGCACAGACAGGGAGAGGCAGCATAGATCTAGATGTCTCCAAACGCAGTCGCAGCGGTCACAAGCCAAATGTGCAAGCGCTTTCGGGAACAGGCAAATCAGCAGGATGCCACCAGACGTGCAGCTCCAGACATCCAGTGCTGGGGCACACAAGTATGCAGTGCAGTCTATTTTAGACTTGTTCTCCTACTTTGTATTAGTATGCAGGGACGCTGACTCCAAGCTGTTTGGAGGAAGACTGAGAAACAGTAATTAAGTTGGATGCTTGGTTTTAGTTGACTGAACCATCTAGAAACCATGCCAAGAAAAATCTCAAGCATTCATCTTCTGGGCTGAAATATTTCACGTGACCAGGCAGGTGTTCTTAAAAATTTAGCTATCACAGCAATCACCACCACAACTCTATATAGAGTTATAGAACCTTTTTGTGCCACTGGCAGAGCAGAAGAGAAGGGGGAAAAGGAAAAAGAAGAGTGATTTATGTTGCTTCATAAACTGCTGGCAAGCAGTACTGGCTACATGCACATACAAAGCCTTGAACATCTTTGAAGGTGAAGTCATAACCCAATGTTCCAAATTTTACGTTAGAGCTTACTATATATAGCAAGTATGCAATAAGCTTTGATTTTGCTGTACATAATAGCAGTGTGCTGTTTGTGATGAATGGCTAAATGTACTGATACTGAGGGTCTATTAAGCTAATAGTAGTAAAATTAAAACCTTCAAAAGCCAGTATTTTCAAGTTTAATGGTTCCACAGCCACAGCTTGGGGGTAGAGGTGATAAAGAGAGGGAGGAAGAATAAAGCATTTTCCAGACTGAAAAAGCAACTGAACACAGATATTGTAAACTTGTTTCATGCGGAGATGTACATGAAAATCTACAAGCAGTTTTTATACGTTTTACTGCATGAAGGGGCTGTGGGCAGGGAGGGGACACCTGTCCTGAGGAGCTATTCAGGAGGATCACAGAGCAGACGAGAGACCCAGCCCTGTGGCACGGCAGGGTTTGCTCAGCCTGCCGAGGGCCCCGTACCTGCATGGGCCAACACTCTCACCGTGCAGCGGGGCCAGAGCAACGCATGCTCCTCGAAAATCCCCTGATCCCACCACACGATGCGTTCCCCAGAGCAGGGACAGGGCAACCTTAGGAAACGCAGGTCTCCTTCCCTCCTGCGCCCCCTCCATGGCAGAGCTGGAGCTGTGGCCCCATCCACCACTTGTCCCCACCACCATGCCTGTGACACCCGTCCCAGAGGGCCCGTCCCTGCCTTCTGCAGGGGTTCCTCTCCAGACCAGGAGCGTGCTCAGTGTGCTGCATCGCATCTCTCTGGCGGCTGAACGCAATGCCCCGGGTATGGCAGCAAACCCACTGTTATAGAACCAGAAATAAGCTGGGGTGCTCATCACTGCAAAAGACAACAGAAGAGCAGTTGTCTGGCTCAAGGAATTTGAAGTTTATGCAGCTGCAAGTCTAAATATGACATTATCACGGAAGTGAACAGGAAGCAAAATGCAAAAGCACAAGAGATTTTCTTATTCCCAGGACAACAAGTCAAGGCTGAACCCTGCAGGACCAGCTCTCGGAGCGGGTCCCACACGTGGGCCTACGGCCCCTGCGGAGACAGATGTGCTTGGCACGCCGCAGGCAACACTCCACCTCTCCAAAGGCTTTTCTGACCATCTGAAACAACTCTGGGGACAAAAGTCCTGCAGCCAACGTGGGTGAGGGATGGCAAGTGTCCCACCAGGCCCACAGCACAGCCTCGCAGGCAGTGATGCAGCGAAGGGGCTGGGATGCCACGGACGGCGGGGGGGGGAAGCCAAGCCACCTCTGGCAGGCTGCAGGACCGTTGCCCCTGGTGCATCAGGACCTGAGCTGCATGGGGCAGCCACCGCTGCAGCCACCGGGAGCTCGGCACTGCCCCGGGCAAACGTCACCGAGATGTCCATCCCTGGTGACATTACTACACTTAACACTGGGCTCAGCTGCTTCTGGCCGTCTCCCGGCAGGCATGGCAGTGTGCCGAGCTGTGCCACTGCCCCTCCGGCCACGGTTCTGCGGCACCAGCAGCCCCAGACCCCCCCTTCAGCTTGCAGCCATGGGCAGCAGGGGAGGGAAGCAGGCGGCCACAGCCATCCCACAGAACAGCAATCCCAACCGCACAGCCTCCGGGTGTCCCGGGTCTGGAGGAAGAAGCAGTGCTGCGAAGCGCAGGCCTTGCCAAGAGCAGCCGGGCCATGGCCTCAGTCCAACCTCACGGCCCTTGGACGGGAAAGGCAAACATCCCTCACCCTGGGCTAGGGGCAACCAGCCTTCGTGCTCAAGGGAGCCAAGGTGAGGGACTGGGCCGCTCCCCGCCTCCCACCCTGCGGGACAGGGCTGCCCGCACGGCGCGGGGGCCGGGCACAGCCACAGGTCAGGCTCCACAGGGAAGTATCAGGGAGCATAGCAACAGGACGAGGGGGAACGGTTTTAAACTGAAAGAGGGCAGATCGAGATTAGATATTGGGAAGAAATTTTTCCCTGTGAGGGCGGTGAGCCCCTGGCGCAGGGTGCCCCGAGAAGCTGTGGCTGCCCCATCCCTGGAGGTGTCCAAGGCCAGGTTGGACGGGGCTGGGAGCACCCTGGGCTGGGGGAGGGGTCCCTGCCCGGGGCAGGGGGTGGCACTGGATGATCTTCAAGGTCCCTTCCAACCCAAACCATCCTGTGATTCTACAACTCTAAGTAACACCATCCACTATGCGGGCACTACTAGAGCCTTGGGTCTGGTCACGGCCACCATCTGTTAACAACAGAGGCCTGTGGTCTGAAAGGCCCAATGAGCAGAGGTGAGCCAGTGTCTGATCCTGTGGAACCAGATAAGAATAACTCACCAAGTGCCCAGCTGCAGCGCAGACACCTCGGCAGCTCGGGCAGCACGCACAGCGGCTCTCTGTATGTGACACACAAGCAGAAGCTACAAAGGGGCATGAGAAGATGCTGAGTTGGCATTTTTCTCCTGGCACTACAAACACGACTTCTACGGGTTGGTAGTCTGCCTGTTGTTTCCCCAGAAACCTTATTTTACTAGTCAGTTAATGACAATCTTGTATAAAGTATTTTCTTTGAAAAAGAGTATAAGAACATGATAATAAGACCAAAATGACCATACCAGCTTTTCCAGCCCAAACCAAGTTTTTTTAAAAAAAATCCAGTTGCTTCCGGTTTTATATGCATTCACAAGTTACCTGAATTGTTTGTACATTTTTTCCAGTAATTACCCTCCATGCTTTGCAGAACAGCATCACATGCCAGAAGACAAAGTTTCACAACAGAAAATGTCAACAGCCGCAACCTCCTGCCATGCCCGGGATTAGCACAAGCGACGTTACCACAGTGCTGCTGCCGAGGGCACCTCCTGGACTCTTGTTCTGTGCTAACGATAACGAGCCCTCGTGCAGCTGCCTGTGAGCTCACAGCACAATGGATTTTACAGCAGCAGCATGCAGTATGACCAGTCAGATGCTTGCTCTTAGAAACTACTTTAACAGATGTAAGGCTGCACTGCCTTGAAAGCGCCTCAAGCTTTCAGATATGTAAATGTAGCTCAAGTGTCATTGTGGTCCTAGGACTCAGGAATTGCAAACATTAGTGAAAAATTAAGTTACACCCTTCAGGAAAGAACAGTCAATGAACAACTGATGGAAACTTCTCAGTTCCACCTCAAGGAAATCCACGGAAAGCAATAAAATTCAGTCCTCCTGAATGGAGAGAAACAGGTATAGGGCAAGTCTCTGAAATAATGAGTTGTTTTATAAGTGATGTACCAAAACACTAGACGTGCTGGTCTGATCGGGAATCTAAATATGACATGGAACACAGGAAGTTGTTTTGTTCTGCTTTTCTAGTTTTGAGCAACTGCAGTTGTTATCCAGCTACCCTGTCACCTCTGTGCCGGCAGCTCACCTTAGACACGTGCAAGGCAGAGAATCACCTGTGGAAAGCCAGCTGAAGGAGGCCCATGAAATGGCGCTACACATTAAACGTATCTACATAGCCATACACACACTCAGAAGTTTGGTGAAGAGTACAGAGGGGAGGAAGGGTCTGGTCTAATCCAGGACATCCCATCATTTTATTCTCATCCTTCTCAACATTTCCTTCTTTCCCCCAGTTTACAGACCTGCTCCACCCCTTCTGCTCTGCACCTATAGCTCAGACACCCACCATGCCTGCAATGACCCAGGTCTCCTCCACAGCAAGTGCTTCTTTTCCTTCTTGAGGCCTTGCCCTACAGCCTTTCACCCTGCGTCTCATGGCCAGGTCTCACCACTAGCACCACATCTGCAGTGCTCCTACTGATAAGGATGGGCAGTGTTTTCCTTAGGCTAACGCGCGATGGGCAAATATCCTCCCGTTTTGACTTCCAGGTCTGGACTTCGAGCTCCTCTTGGCCACATGCTTTCCTACTCCGCATGGACTGACTGGCACAGCCAATCTGACTGATCTGAAGCATCAGGTGCTTCTTCACCCTGCCCCTTCTCCTCCCCAGAAGCCACCAGATGTGGCACACCAGCCCACTTGGAGCTCACAACAGCAAAGACAGCTGTCACTCACGATGACGACGTCTGGTCTGCTAAAGCTGTCCCAAACTGCACATACAAACACAGTGAAGACAGTTCCGAAGAAGGAAGAAGCTTTGCTGCTCCTTTAAGTAGAGCACTGTTCGTACAGGAGTGATGGATTTTGACTGTGATTCTTTCACTGGTGAGGACAGCGCATTCTGGGCATCGGGTTTATTTATACTCCAGATCTAGCTAATAGGAATTTGGGTCCAATCCAAACGCTCTTGATATAGTAAGGTCTTTAGCCCGACCTAAGCAGCATTTGAAGGGGCAAGATCAAGGATGAAGCTTAAATGCTGCTGCTGCAGTTACTCATTTTTACTTGTTTGAGCATCCAGTTGTCCAGACACCTTCAGCACGCAGGATGAATATGCCACACTAATTATTTACTCCAGCCAGGCTTGATGGAGTAACAGCTCAAGCAAAGCAAGTCCTTCATCACACTCAAGTAAGTGGTGAAGTCCTATGACAGAGGGTACGAAAAAAAAAAAAACCAACAATCCTTTTTTTCCTCCTGAGGATTACATGTTTGCTGATCATCATAGTCCCACTGCATTAAAACAGCTCAGATAGAGAGGAACAGACAGTCCACAGCAGGAGTGGTAGCGGCTCATGTACACACCGTCCTTCTAGCACAAAAAAAAGAGCAGAAAAATTTTGGGGACAACATAATGAACCACAGTGTATAAAGCAAGACCTTTGACAACAAGACTCTTCCTAATGATTAGTTATGGTTTTCAGACCCCTTGTTTAACAATATCACAGATGAAGTCTTGTCTAGATAGCGATGACTGGAAAGTTGTGAAATGATTCTAGACCTTATTCAAGTTGCTGGAGTTTTCCCAGGGACTTCACTGAGGGCAGCGCAGTAGGCAGCATCAACTGAAATTACCAACAGTATTTCTATTCACAGTCACACCACATCCTGCATTTTTAGGTACCAAATTTTCATCCTGGGCAAAGTTTTGACTGTTTGATGAGAAAGGGAGTCCCATCCCCCTCCACACCTGCAACCAGTAAAAGCAAAACGTGGAGGCATTACAGAGCATCAGCTCCCATGTTTTATATTCCCACCTTACGTCCTCAAAGAAAGAGCTTGCAGGTGAAGCCCAGAAGAACTTAATTTGATGATCCAGGCCATTCCTCAGCAACACACCAACTTTTCAGACACAATCAAAACCCCAAGCGCTGTGAGAAACACTGAAATACTGTTCCCCAGTTAAAAACAATTTTTGGTACAATCATTTTGCAGAGCCATAAAGAAAGTGCCTTCATAAGAAATCCATACCAGAGGGGTCAGAGAAACTAAAGGGGAGCGAAGGGCCTCCTCCAAGTGCCCTGAACCGTTGTGGGTAACTGCTGGGCATCAGTACCTAGATATGATAAACATCATCTCAATTCCGAGAAGAGTTTTAGTTCTTTGAATGAAGAGATGTTTCTTTGAAACTTAAAGTCTAGGAGCCGTTAGCCCTCCAGCCACACAGGATTAGTTTTGACGCAAACGAAGTATCCTCAATACTCGCCACACCCTAGCTACAAACGGCGCTAACACGCAACTACAGTTTTATTAGCTCTTCGAGCAAGCGATGCTAGGTTCATCATGATGTCAACTGCTTTGTACTCTCCTCTGGGAGTACAGGCTCCAGTTCCCATGGTCCCCCCCAAGGGTTTGCAACTAAAGGCTCTAATCACCTCTGAAATTACTACCAACCACCAACTAACAGCCAGGCATTTAAATTTAAAAATTGTCCATCTCAGTTTTTAAGGAAAAACAAATGCAAACAAACAGTGGAACATAGATTAAAAAACACAAGGAGGTTTGTCATGGGAAGCATTAGTCCATCAAGCACTCACCTGATACTGGGGGCAAAGTTATGTCTCAAACTGTGTTAAGAGATCTCTTATTTCTGGAGTCAGATGCTCTACTGCCTTTGCAGCTTCTGTGATAGCTTTCCGATACATCCCTTTCTTCTTGCGATTAAATCTCAGTTTGAAAAACTCAGAGAAAGGAGAGAGTTTTGAAACAGATAAGAAAGAAGTTGTTGGAGAACCAAACCATGATACCTTAGCTTCTCGCCACGAAGGTTCCCCATTTTCCTTCTGGCTAAGGTTTATGTCAAGAACACGTGCTGGCCACCATGGAAAACCATGAATTTTACCCCAAACAATATCCCCCACTGAAACAGTTCTTCCATCTTCTGTGACGCATTTAGACACACTTTGGGTATGCAGTCTAACTGTTAGTGGTGGCACAATTTTACGTTCATCTTTTGAAGACGAAGAGACAGATGCATCATCACCAGGCAAAAAGTCACACATTTCTGGTGATGTTACTTCTGAACTAGAAGACTTGGATTCATCTAGACTGTCATTACTACACACCGATAAACTAGAAGAATCTGCTTTTCTTTTACGATAATTCATAAGGAAAGCCAAGTTATCGTGTCCATCTTTACCTTGGGGAAATCTTTTAAAGTCATCATCTTCACCTGAACTCCCTGAAGATATCTCAGCTAGACTTCTGTCTGTGGATTCATCATTGTAAAATGCACCAGGATTGGACTCCCTGCTGTTCTGAAGGACATTAATTTCGTCAATAAGTTCTGCCTTATAAATTGAAACACTCTGACCATCATTTATGCGATGGGGCTTCAGCCGTATCTTTGGGGGTGGGACATCCGCACTGGAATGCACTGGCCGTGTGAGCTTCAGTTTTGGAATGGAAGCAAGCTGGCTGCCTGCTGACTTGTCCATTAAACATTTGGTTTCTCGACACCGTTCAGAGTCTCTGGTCTCCTCTTGGTCCTCCCCTCCGTTCTGCAATATTCGCTCTGGACAAAAGGGTTTGACTGAGCCATGAACCCGGGAAGGGATTTTTACAACTTCGCCTTTCCCTTGTGGAGTACTGTAGGATATTTTTATAACTGGCGTTCGATGTACTAGCTCCCCAGAAAATTTGTCATCCTCTCTCTTCTCTCTTTTGTTCCTCTTCTCCGTGTAGTCGGAGTCACTGTGCTTTTTCTGCTCTTTGTCCTGAATGCTCAGCTTCCTCCTGGTTTTAGCGTTCTGCCTAGCTGTGTTCGCATCCTCGGGGTTCAGAGTGTTTTTACATTTCTCACAGAGCACCTGTCTTGGCCGCAGCCTGATAGTGCTCATGATAAGCCTTCCCGGGTCCCTATTCCGTGACAAACGCCTCCTCGTCCTCTTTATAGTCCGTGGTGGTGGCTGAGGAACCCACTGGTTGTACGTGTGCCGTAGCCAGAGCGGACGAGGAAAGGGAGCTCCCTCGAAGTAGGGGGAGTAAGGAGGAATGCTGCCAGGTGGCGGGGGAGGCAGGAGGGGGGGTACTTGCTCATCACCGCTTCCTTTGGGAGGCTTTTCACCAGCGGGCTGCAGCTCCGTCTCACCCTGCACAGCACCTCCGCCCTGAGCACCTCCGCCATCAGCAACTCCGTTAGCGCAAGCATTAGCAGGAGGGTCCTCGTGCTTGGGGAAGGAGGACGGGAGACAAAACAATCCGGACCTAAAACAGGGCGAGAAGGGCAGGGAAGGAAAGAGACAAAGAGTCAGGATGTTTGAAAGGTGCTTCTCTGGGAAGACTGTGCATTACAAACATGCTAGTTTCTTTAAAATACAAAAACAAAAACACCACCAAAACCAAAGACCACCCCACCCCACTTCCAAGAAGTCCTCCCACAACTTCCACATACTCAGAACGCAACATTTTCCCTTGACTTTTAAGACAAGGCAGCCAATTCTGCCCTTGAAAAAAATAACAGCATTTCAAAATTCAGGAAAGGTGTCCTACTCTTCTACCAGAAAAGGCACAGAGATCAAAATCTCTATTTCCATTAACTCTTTGCACAAAGTTTTGCTCTAAGAATGTGTAAGTTTTATCACACAAAGCAGTTTATTTATCAGCAGACTGGTAAAGCCACGAGGAGGGCTGTCATACAGATTACGCAAGCCTTCTGGGAGCTATTAAACTTCCTTTCTTCACACTGTACTTGCCTGCCTGATTTTGCAGCTTCTCATTCAAAATCTGAACAACCTGACTTGGACGGACAACTCGCACTTTCAGGCCACAGGTTCACTAGCACACAGCTACGCTCCTCTGCCCCCGGTCCTTCCATGCATGACTTTGTTAAAGTAAGGAATACACTAGTATTTCAGAATAGCAAGATTCAGAATGATGATGTACTATTGTCCAATGCCAAGTCTCATTACAGGCTACCAAAGTCTGGATACAGTATCTTGCACAGATATTGGCAAATGCAAATCCTCTGAAACACACAACTGTGATTCAGGTCTCTGGGTTTCTGCACCAGAATTTATGCCCTTGGACTGACATTAGAAATATTATGCTAACACAGCACTTGGACAAATATTTCTCCTGACACACCAACTCAGAACTGGCAATGCTCGCGTTCTTGGCTTTCCAGGGAGAATTCTGTACAGAGTACACCATCAGTGAAGTGGTTCGGCTTTTTAATAACAACAAAATGCTGTATGGGTGAGCCATGAAGATGCCAGAGAGAGATGGAGAACAGTTAGACCAAACACTAGTTTCAGTTTAGGGTGTTGCATTCCCCATCGCCCTCCTCCCTAGCCACCGTGTTCCTTCAACGACTAGCAAGGGAGAAGTTTCTGGGTGGTGTTACAGAGAGAAGGACTTGGGCAACTGTTATGGAGAAGGGCACCGAACAGAAGCTGAAGGCCTCCACTCAGTCACACATTCCCTTATCAAGAGAAGCACAAAGTCACTGCCACAGGTTCGCCAGCTCTGTCCCCAAGCCACATCGCTTTGCTGTGGGAAGGATCCTAGAAACGTCAGTTCCCCTCGCCAGGCACAACGAGGAGTCTCTCCTTCCCACAGGAGCATCAGCAGAAAGCAGTGTTACCAAAGGTCATAAACCATCTGAGATCAGAGACAAAAAAAGTGCAGGGCTTTTCAAGCAGACCACAGGAGAACGGGGAACACGGATCCCATTTAATATGGCCCTAATCATTCTCCTTTTCTCAGATGACTACAGACTGTATCTCGCTCACCTGATTTCCACAAAGACTCCCACCAAGTTTAAAAATAAAGCTTGCATAAACTAAGCAGGAATTAGTCTGATTCTGGTACCAAGTTACCACCCTTCTCTAACTGAAATCAAAAGAATCCCTGAGTTATTGGGACTCTGAAAAGCCCTTTCCCTTATCCAGAGTATGAGTGCAAGAACTTGCTGTTTAGATAACAGTTTAGCTTAACCAGGAAGCTCCAAGTTCGAATGCTAGTGAGTCAAGAGGATTACACTGTTGAAACTGTGTAATTTGGAACAAAATGTTTTTGTTCTAAGGGTTGGTTTTTTTTTTTAAGCAGAGACAACTGAGTATGTAGGTGTCTTTCAAACAACAACCGAGAAAGCAAGTACAGTTTGTACAGCCAAACAAAGATGTCAGCACCGTCCATAAAACAACTGAAAGTGATATCACTTCCAAAGCTCTGGCTATAAATTTTGGTTATTTCATACAATGAGATTGTCTAATTTGGTCACACCAGAAAACTGTACAGGTTTTCTGTTTGTTGTGTGCACACAAGCCCAGCTCCCTCTGCTCCCAGACCGTCTGCTCTCCACGGCCTGGCTCCGAGCAGGCGGCTCCGTCAAATCCACTTCCTTCCCGAGGACACACCGTGGCATGAAGCTTCTCGCTTGGCAGAAGCCAAGCACTCAAAGGTTAACTTCATGGGATGACTTACGCTTGCAAAGTTAACATATCAGCACATCATAGCCCTGCCAGGTTTGAAACAGCCCACCCTGCCACAGTACCGCAGACCCCAGCCTCGCAGCAGCCCTCCCCGGGAGTGCAGCGGGGCGGGAGGCCAGCATGCCTGAGCACGGGTACCCGTGCCCCGCTGCCATCGCACAGCCCTGGATGAAGGCTAACCCAGACCGCAGCAGGACCGGGGCAGCCGGGACCCTCGGCAGCCCTCCCCCTCCGCCTGGCAAGGGGGCACAGGCTACGGGGACACCAGGGCGCACGCCAGCACCGCGCCAGCAGCTCGTGACATGCATGTCGGAGAAGGGCAGTGGCTGTGAAGCAGTTTTAACCACAAGCCTTTTAAGGCTGGGGTCCTGCTATTTTAGACTTATATAAATACAACGAAAAACGTCCAAACGATCAGGAGGAGCCCCCCACAGCAGGGACTCCTCACCCACACTCGATCATCAGGCCCCGCTCCAGCAGCTCTTCAGCCCAAAGACACAGCAGCACCAGCGCTCTGAGAGAAAATACACCACCTGCCTGGTCCGAGGGATTACACGCACTGGACAGGATGAACAACAAAGCAGCTTAAGATTCATTTTCGACAGCAGCGGCCTCCACACAGCCAGGTAGTGGCTCTGGCAGGGAGGGCGGTCCCTGTCTGGCCATGGATGAGCTCTGCAAATCCTGCTGGTGCAGCAGGGCTGCTCCCGCGCTGGGCCGGGCGGCGCATCACTGCATCCCGCCACAGCATCCAACAGCACCGGGGAGAACGGCGCTCTGCACGGCCACAGCACCAGGTGCTGGGAATTGAGAGATACGCAGCAAGGTGTGCTGACTGTGGGGCCAAGTCCTTCCTGCCCCGTTCTGGGCTTCGACCCCACGGCGCAGGGGCAGGCACAGTGACAGCTCAGAACACCTCTTCTCTCCCTGCCGGCACTCACAAGCGTCCCTGCCTCAAGGGGCTTCAGCAGGGCACCCAGCACCGCCCGTGGCAGCCACGCTGCCTGCACTGGGCACTCTTACGGGCAGACCGTGAGGGCAGCCACAGTGAATTACAGCCCCTGCAGCTCCTCCAGCAGCACCTCTGGCTCCAGCCAGGACACCAGGAACCTGCACACGCCCCCCACCTGCCGCAACATCACCGCACGGCTGCCCCGGCACTCCAGGTAACCACATAGGTGCCCCAGCACGCCACCACAGCCGGGGTGCAGGGGTGAGGGATGCGCTTGCTCCCAAGGGACCTCTAGTTCTTTTCCTTCCTACTGGAATTCTCTCTGAAGGCTACCAAAGCAGTTTTGCTGAGGAATCATCGCTTTCCCAGTCTGCCTGCCACGCCAGCTCTGGGCAGAGGCAGGAAGAGTTCTGCCGTCCTGCCCACCCGCGTGCCTGCCCCCAGCGCAGCGATGTGCACCCCAGCCCTGCTTCTCAGGCACGGGGGAAGGAAAACAGCTCTAGAGAGGCCACGCTCAGAGCATCTTCTATCTCTTCACCACATCGCCAGACGCCAGCAGCGCCCGTTCAGCACGAGTGAACAACCACCGCCACCCAAGGCCGCTTTCGGTTTCTCTATCTGTCCACACTAGGTACTCCTGCTGGGGATGCGCTGGCAGACCAAGCTCCTCCAGGCTCCTTCAGCCACAGGAAAACCAACGAAAAGCGATTAGTCCTGCCCTTGGAGAGCGTTAGCCAGCTGCCGTGCTCCCCCCGCTGCCGCCCCCCTCACCCCGCCAGAAGCTGCCTTCCACGCAGGCACAGCTCCTTGTAAGAGGATTTAGCTCCGGTGTCTTTCCACCCACTGCAGAACAAGAAATGGTTCATCTGACACACTTCGCTTCCCAGGAGAGCTCACTTTTACCACAAGGAGAATATAAATTTCACTAGCTTTCCCTACACACTCCACTTTTTTTGCACAACTCTGGGTGAAGTTAATGTATTTCTATCTACTTACTGTCACTATTGATTCTGCATATCTAAACCCATTCAGCTAAGACGAAGGTGCCCGAGTTTGTGGGTCAGGAGCACGAGTACATGTACAGGTATTACATGCATCAGCTAATACTGCAGAATGGGATTTCACCCTGTTTATAACCCCCCCTTTCTGGGGCAGACATAGCCGAATGGACTAAGTTACCTCAATCCAACCTCTGCTTGGAAGAGAAGACATTGTCCTCCAATTTATATTCATGCATAGGTAAAAAACAACTAATTATAAGTTCACTTGCAACAAAATTGCCAAGTCTTGTTATCAAAAACACTTCAACTGCAGTCAAAATGCATTTAAACCTCATGAGCATGGATGCTATGTAGCTTACCGTCTAGAAGAGTGAATTTATTAGCACAAAATAACTGTCGGTCACTCAATAATAAGCGCTGGTGCTTGCTGCACGCACTACCCAGGCCGCGGTCACAAAGGGATGCCTGTAGGAAGCCAATGACCATTTTTTCTTCAAATAATTCCACAGGTACTGGAAAAGTCAGGCATGTATTTTTAACTACACCCCTGTTCCCCAAGGCACAGGGCAGGCTGCAGGCAGGAGGCAGGCAGGAGGCAGGCAGGCTCCTGCCCGCAGCCACCCCTGCTCCCCAGGCGAGCTGCCTGCAGGCCGAGCCCCCACAAACCCAGGCAGGCGGGTTTGGGTTCAAACCCGCGCCTTCTTCTTCACAGCTAAAATATCGGGAGTCTGAGGGTGGGACCTGGACGAAGGGGGATCTCCTGGCTGCCTGGGCGCTCGGGGCTGCAGACCTGTCTCTTGCCTAGCTCCCCACGTTAGCTGCATTTGAGAAGAAATAAAACAGATTTGTGCTGTACACAATGCTAAAACCAGTTTAACCGACATAGGAAAGCCAAAGAGCCATTAGACAAGCTTTCCTTCTCTTTCTTTTGGGGTTCTTCCCTCTTTTTGTACAGGCAAAACAACCCACTCTGGTCGCTCCTCTCCTGCCAGTCCCGTCCCGCTGCCCGCACAGCCCCACTCTCCAGTGGGGCGGCACTGCCCGCGCGGCATCAACCGCTGCCCAGGAGGCACAGGCAGCGCACCCAGTAACCCCAGCACACAGGCACCAGCCAGCGAGACACCAGCGGGCAGAGGGAGGGGAAATGCTTTTGCCACGTCTCTGTTTTGGAGCCTTCCAATTCAGCACCAAGCTGACCCGTTCCTACTGCCTTTGGGACACTTCTTGACCTTTACCTTCCAACCACTAGCAGACCGACTCCTGTATTCTGCTGTTACTGTGGTGGGCAAGATCTCTTCTTCCCTCCACATCCCAAATTGACAGTTGCTGCAGTGGAGAAGGTGCTTTCAGCCTATTCCTCATGCTTACCCAAAGTCATTAAGGTCTACTAGGAGCTAGCCACTCACTTCGCATCCTGCCGACAGCCACAACCAGAGGCCACGGCTCTCCAGCTGTGCGTTGGCCACCACATCACGGGCTTGCTACAGCCATCACAGCCCAGCCAGCGCTCGGGACCACCACAGATGGGATGCGGCCCAGCAGTTGCTCTGCATTCAAGTTCTGCACAACACCCGAAGGGAGGAGAGCTCCTGGCCCACCGCCTGGGCCCCCGGCCCCACGGGGAGAAGAGGTTCTCCTCCCAGTGCTGCAAGAGACTCGCGGACATGGAGACCTCTGCCCAGGGCTTCTGGAGAGACAGGCGGGCAGCGTGGCCCTAAAGTGAGGATTACAACGCAGTGCCAGGTGGCACCCAGAAGCCAAACTGCTTTTCTTCACATTTCACTACCTGAAATGGCACTACCGCACCGATGGGCTACGGAACTGGCGCACTCAAAGATTTCAGCCTCTTTTAAGGGGATGAGAAGCAGCAGCAATCCCATCCCCGTGTAACCGTGGGGCAGGTGGGCCCATCCAAAGGCTCACCTTTCGCCACAGGAAAGTCTGATCACTAGAGATGATAATTACTGGGGCGGTGGGAGGAGATGGGGGCAGCTATCCTACTCACCAGTTAAAACACATCAACAAACCCCCTTCTTTCTGCACACCCCATTCCACTTTGAGTCAGAAAGGAGGACGCCGATCCAGCATCCCCACTGCAGGTCCAGGCAGCCCCCGGCCGAGCCGCAGGTCTCCTGGTCAAGGTGGAATGCGCACCAACCCTCGGAGACAACTCCAGCGCTCTGGGGACCGAGGGCCGTCTGCGGCCCTCCCACCCCAGCAGGGACCAGCAGCAGGGCTGGGGCAGCGACGGGCTCCAGGAGCACCTTAAAGCCCGGGAAGAAACACCCGTCTGGGCCCTTCTTGGATCCACTGGGGCAGAGGGGGCGAAAATAAGAAAAAAAATTACGGAAGAAAGTTAGGGAAAAAAAAAACAGGTAAAAAAAAAAAAGTGTACATTGTCCCTAATGAGGAAGACAACTGGACTGTGAAAAGACGGAAACAGCTGGCTTTTCGACCTGACGGAAGAGATGCCCACTGCTGACCGTTTTGGCTGGAACTGGACACCGCAGGGCCTGCAGACTCTTGACAGAGTTAGATGCCGGAATACTTCTGAAAATCTGGCTCCAATTTTCTGGGATGGCCACGTGAAACTAAATCAACTATGAAAATCAAGTTCAGAAGGCCTGCTTCATGCAGGAGGAGGTGGAGGTGAAGCCGGCCGTGCTCCCACCCAGCACTAACCCGACAATTCATTTACGGAGCAGCCAGAACCCAAACCCCTCTTGTTAACGCTAACGCAGCGCAGCGCTGGCCGGTGAGTCCCTGGGCAGCAGGACGCGCCCTCAGCGTGTCTGCAGGTGCTTTGAAAGTTAGCATCGTTCTGAAATAAAGCACCCGCTGCGCAAACGCCTCCCCCCCCCGGAGCGGGGGCCTTTAACAGCCTTCATCGGGGAAATGTCCCCTCCGGGTCGCGGGGGCCTCCACCTCCCCAGAGCCGGCGCTG
>VZSZ01000449.1:128960-168369 GCA_013398815.1 Ibidorhyncha struthersii | reverse complement strand
AAAGGCCATTAGTGCCATTAGTCCCTGCCCCGGGCAGGGACCCCTCCCCCCAGCCCAGGGTGCTCCCAGCCCCGTCCAACCTGGCCTGGAACACCTCCAGGGATGGGGCAGCCACAGCTGCTCGGGGCACCCTGCGCCGGGGGCCCACCGCCCCCACAGTCAGGAATTTCTTCCCAATATCTCATCTCCATCTCCCCTCTTCCAGTCTGAAGCCGTCACCCCTCATCCTACCACAACAGGCCCCACTAAAAAGTCTTGTCAGTAAAATTCGGAGCAACCGAATGTCTGCTCAGAGTTTCACGAGCAGCAAACGGCGCTCAGAAGCTGCTCTGCGGACGCCCACCCGAGACGCCGCGCCGGCCCCTGTCGCCGCACCAGAGCGAGAGCCGCCTGTCACGAGTGTGTCAGCAACAGCAGAAACGCTCTTTGGTCACCACCTGTGCCAACCCACGGTATTTTTTCCCCGCTGTTTGCGCACAGCAGAAACGTTACGATGGCGCTAAGACGCGACCGCTCTGTGGAGTACGGAAGCGTGGAGAGAAATTTTGGCCACTTAAAATCACTGAGAGAACTTCAGGTGACTTGAGCTGAGCCAGGTAACATCTGTAATGGCACTTCGCCCAAGTTACTAAAACATACCTCAGATTTTAAGGTTCAATAGCAATTTAAATCTTACTTACCTGTTTCTGGTGCTTACTTCTGTCACTGAACCCCTGTGAAGTAATTAAATTAATTCCACGTTTGCTTTGGGGTAGATTTTCTGCTGCTTCTTCACTGCGATGACCCTGTGAAAAGCTTGCATATCCTCTGACTAATACTCAAAAGCCAAGCAGTGAAATGCCATTTTCATTGCTTTTGAAATATAAGGGCGTTGAGAAATCATTTCTGCTAACATTCAAGTTCTGCATTTTTTTTCCCATCCTTAAACGAAATGTTATTAAGCGTGTTTTGTGAGGCTGCGTGGCAGGTCCAGATGGTGTCTCTGTTCCTTTGTATGCAAAATGTGGGAGCGTTTTCCCACCTTGTTGTGTGGCTTTGAAACCCTTGAAAATGAAGGTCTCCCAACGTTCCAGTGTGAGCCTTCTTTCAAATTTCTTTCAAATGCAACGATTTGCACTGAGGTTTTTTCTTTCTGAGTGTTTGCTTCAAGGATGTTGGTCTTCCTTGTGTTGGTGTGACATCCCTGGGAATAAATAATTTCATTAGTTTTGGCTTAACCCCCTCTGTGCCTCAGTTTGCCAAACGGGGATAATATTACGCCGTCCTCGCACAGGGACATCTGTCAGACCTTTCAGTGACATTGTGGTGGCATCACAGAAACTGGTTTCTTTGAAACCAAAACGCCTGGTCTCCCACATGGACCTTGGAGAGTGAGTGTTAAATGAAACCAGTTAAATGAAACCATGCACCAGTACAGGTCAGGGGCTGGCCTGCTGGAGAGCAGCTCTGCAGAGAGGGACCTGGGAGTGCTGGTGGACAAGTGACCCATGAGCCAGCAATGTGCCCTGGTGGCCAAGAAGGCCAACGGCATCCTGGGGGGCATCAAGAAGAGTGTGGCCAGCAGGGCAGGGAGGTCATCCTCCCCCTCTGCTCTGCCCCGGGGAGGCCGCATCTGGAGTGCTGTGTCCAGTTCTGGGCTGCCCGGTTCAAGGACAGGGAACTGCTGGAGAGGGTCCAGCAGAGGGCTACAAAGGTGATGAGGGGACTGGAGCATCTTTCTGATGAGGAAAGGCTGAGGGAGTTGGGGCTTTTTAGTCTGGAGAAGAGAAGACTGAGGGGGGATCTTATCAATACTGCGAGGGAGGGTGCCAGGGGGATGGGAACAGTCTGTTTTCAGTGGTGCCCAGTGACAGGACAAGGAGCAACAGTCACAAACTGGAACATGGGAAGTTCCATCTGAACCTGAGGAGGGACTTCTTTGCTGTGCGGGTGGCAGAGCAGTGGCAGAGGCTGCCCAGAGAGGTGGGGGAGTCTCCCACTCTGGAGCCATTCCAAACCCGCCTGGACGCCGTCCTGTGCCACTGCTGTGGGTGCCCCTGCTCTGGCGGGGGGGGGCACGGGGGGAGCTCCAGAGGGCCCTTCCGATCCTGACCAGTCTGGGATTTAGTGAAAGCTTGAGCCATTCGCAGTATGGAAAAGACACAAAGAAATCTGGACTGAGGGATGCAGAAGAGGTTAAGGCTCCTGCGGGAGGTGCGGTGCAGCGAGGCTTGCTGTCCGGGGTCGGTTTGTCAGGGCTGCAGGTGAACCGGGCCAGGGACGCAGGTCTGGGTGCGCGTGCGGTGTCGAGCCGGCCCCGCTGTGCTGCTCCCAGCCCCCCATCGCCTTTGGAGGGGGCCGAGCTCCTGGTGGGTGGCACAGAGCCTGAGCTGGTGCAGCCGCACGCACGGGGCCATTGTGCACCGCACTCCCGTCTCTGCCTGACCTCAGCCGGGCCGGCACTGGGCTAACAAACGTGGGAGACGCAGGCCGGTCCCGCTGGGGTACGTCCACATTGCTCCCTGCAGAGCGTGGTGCCAGGGCCGCTCATCGGCGCAGCAAACCCACGCACCGCCAGCCACCACGCTGACCCCTGCACAGCCCCAGCACTCGCCCCTCCGCCAGCCTGCAGCCCCCGGACCGAGCGCCCTCCTCGTGGGGCTCCAACCAGCGACGCAGCCCGGCCCTCCCTCCGCCCGAGTGTCGCCAGCCCACCAGGACCCCGGCCACAAGCACTTCTCACCCGGCCGCTGCCGGCTGCCACCGCCCACGGCGTGCGCACGAGGGCAGGATCACAACCAACTGGGAAAGCTCAACTTGCAAACTTCAACGCTTTAAACCTCTTCTTCTGGCCAGACACCCTGAGATTTTATCTGGTGAAAGCCCCCCCAGCACCTGAGAACCACACGAAAGTGACAGTGCAACCAGAGAACCAAAACTGGTGGGGAAGAGCTCTGAGCCCTGAGCCTTAATAAACGCCCAGCAGCAGCCGATTCCCTGCGGTCTCAAAGCGACGTTCAGTTGCAGATACGAGTGCAATCTGGCTTGTTAAACGCTCACTGATATCTGCACAAATGAGCATTATTCGTGGAACTGAACCCAGAGAAAAGGGGTTATCGGCACAGCCAGACTGCACCGTGGCGGGCACCGTCACTGCCCGACGGGCTGTGCTCTGTCTGGAAAGCGTGCCGGAACAAAAGGATAAAGCAATTAATTTTTGTGTTTGGTGATCCTCCCCCGTTTTCTATCCTCCCAGAGGTCTGGCATTCCTGAAAATGGAACAAACGAGTATGAATTCATTCCATCCCTCCTGTTGGAGTGGAAGTGTCCATTCCCAATTTTCCATAAGCAAGTACCCGTAAAAGCAGCACAGAAATCAATCATCGCAGTTGTATTTGTACAAAATTAATTAAAATACTCTGTTCAGTCACTGCCTCTCATTAATCAGCTGTTGATCCAGACATACGCAAGACAAATCTCTCTCTGGTATATTTGGCAGTGTATTCAGCGACGCATCACACAGAAAGCAAGAAAGATGCTCTGGGAATGGCCACAGACCTGCAAAAGCCAGAAACGGATCCCCTGGGATCCACCAGTTCAGCCTCAACGGCTGATTTCCACTTAGGATTGCAGAGACATGAAGGTCAAAACCACGAAAAGCAAAAATCAAGTCCTTCGAAATGTGACTTTTAGGGGAAAAAAGTAGAGAAAATCCTTTTTTTAACCTTGTATTTGCTGATTACTTAAACAATGTAGTTCTGTAACAGCTGCTGGCAGTATTGTCCTCGGGGTTTCCTTGGGGTTTATACATAGGCCAAACAGGATTGCTGTCCATAAATTAATGCCTTTGCTGGTAACTGCAGACAACGTGAGCTAGAACCAGGCACAAGACACCTTCTAAACCCCGACCCTTGCCGTGTGTCCCGTGCCCGTGAGCCTCGGCAGCTCTGCTGCTCTCTCGCACAACTCTCACGCTCATTTCCAGGTTTCTTTGAAATTCTACATTTTGGCAGGTCGCATCCACTTAACTTACCTTTACGCCCATCCTTTACAGATAACCTGTATATATTTTTCCTGATCTTTTATGGAAGGATCCCATTTTAATCTGAATAGCTGAGCAGACCCAGGTACGCTGGATTCACAGGGAATTAATACAGTGTCTCTGCTGTTGACTAACGCCGACTTCTCATTGTACACAAAGGACCGAGAGCCAAACATGAACCCTCAGAGCTTAATGTGGGGTTTCAAGTAGAGACTTGCCAAAAAAGGCTAATAAATGTTTACTGACATGAGTAGTATTAGGCGCTGTTTTCTCTGTTAATCTAAACAGCAAAATAAAAACAAACCCCCTCAACTGAGCTGGTATTTGGTGTTGTTTCTTGTGGACACTTTTTAATGCTGCGATCGCCGTGTCTAGAGGACAGGAGAAACTGTAGTTCTGAGGCAGCCTCGACTTTCTGCAAAACCTTGAAACTACGTTGAGAGCAACATGCAAGCGGAGAGGAAAGTTCTGATGTCATCAAGGGCAGAGAAATCCGTACTAATTTTCAGAGGGAAAAGGATTTTTGGAAGCATTGTCCGAAACATGGTGATAGGCTTTTACAGAAAGTCTACCTCCAAAACTGCTCAGAAATTATCAAGGCAGTTTTGACAGTCACACGCGCTCATTAAATCCAGCGACTCTGAACGTAACTCGGGCCCGATGCCGACCATTTTGGAATACACAGAGTAAATCAATACACAATTACCACTATTGAAACAGTGGAC
Source organism: Ibidorhyncha struthersii (assembly GCA_013398815.1). NCBI lineage: Eukaryota > Metazoa > Chordata > Aves > Charadriiformes > Charadriidae > Ibidorhyncha > Ibidorhyncha struthersii. The sequence goes on along the minus strand of VZSZ01000449.1, from coordinate 163,623 downwards.
AGACTGCATAAACGCGCGTATTACGGACATTCAAAGGAAACTTAGTCTAAAGTGGATCAAATTAACGTCTCTTTAGGTAGCACCCATTCAGAAAAACTGTGCCAGGCCCAAAGGAGTTGCTCTGAGCTTTCCATCTGTGTGGCAGCAGAACTGCCTGAGCGAGCCTCGTTAATAACCTGTATGAGATGAGGAAGACAGTGGCGTGTCATTCCGGGTGGCGGAGCCAGCGCGGTGGGCATGGCGCATGGGAAGCCCTGGGACAGCCAGCCCAGCCAGCTCCGACGCACCTTTACCATCGACGAACCTCTGCTCCGCAGGATCGGCTGCACTTGCTCTGCGTTTGTCCTTAAGAAAGATGTCCGCCTTTTGTGTATTCGTCTTCCCCCCAAACACTGCCACTGCTGTCCCCACAGAGCCGTTCGGTGCCGTTACTGTTTATTCCCGTGGCTGAACTTTCCAACAGTTTAAGGCATGTAGACCGAGCAGAAAGTGGAGGAGCGACACATCTGAGGCACCTCCGCTGTCCCAGGAGGACAAACGATGGGACCATGGCAGCGGACGACAGAGACAGCGGGGGACAGGGGGAGAACACAGAAAGCACAGGAGGGAGGAAGACCTCTGCTATCAGGGAAATTCAGTACCGTGACCCCCTTCCCAGGGCTCCTGCGGTACGGGGAGATCACTGCCACTGGTTCAGCTCCAGTAACGCGTTTCCGCAGTAAAGCCCTCTCTGAAGTATTGCTGCAGTTTTGGGGGAGTAGAAGGTAAAAGGCCCTGATACCCTGTCCCGGTAACTCCACTCTTAGTGCTGCGGAGTCCCACGTATCTCCAAGGAGCGACACTGCGCAGATTCGGGCTCAGCTGTTACTGCATCTTGCCTGATGTGATCCCCTGCCCTCGCTGCACCGCACCTGAGGGGCCACCAAAGGCTCTCCGGTGGCGAAGGGGCAGCTCCGGGGCATTCGCAGGGCTCCAGACCAAAGCACAGACCCCCTGAGAGACGCTCCTGCCCGCTCCCTCTCGTCCAGGAGAAGGACACAGCCTTCACCACAGCCAAGTGCAAATAAGATTATTCTACATTTGAAGAGTAGCGTTAAACCTAAGGCTAGGATTTGACATTAAACACAGGGGTGTGATGAAGACCCTGACTGGTCCGATACGACTAGGACGTGCAGCGCGAGGCCAGAGACAGGTTGTTCATGAAGTTAGCTAACTGGTAGTACACAGTTCCCGGTATTAGTAAAATTACAAATGGCTGCTCCAAACCTTAGGGACAATTTTTGCATTTTATTTTCATAAAAACGTGCTTGAGAAAAACACGCAGAGGGGCTGAAGAAAACACTTTACAACACTGTACCACAAATCTTCTAAAGGAGTAAAATTTTACAGTCAGCTAAAGCAGATTGATTATCGTTACAGGTTTAACATTGTCAACTGCAGGTGGGAAGACTAAGCGAGAAGAGGCGGCTTCTGTAACTCTCACTCTTAGAAGGTAAGCTTCTCGCGGTTTAACAAGTCCGGGCAATCAGAATTTGCTACTGGAAAAGATCTTTGGAGTTGGCGTTCTTGGAGGGTGAGGTGGCAACTCCCCCGTGAAGGCTGTGAGCTCCTGGGGAGGGACGGAGGGGCTTTTGTTTTTGTTAGCTTGGTCCGTGGATCTTCAACCTTGGATTTAAAAGAAAACAAAAAAATAGAGAATGGGTATGTAAGTATATATAATTAAGATCAGAAAGTAGTGCATATGTCTAACGGGCCAGATTTCGACCCGCTGCTTCTGCAGCCTCCGTTTGCGTACACAGCCGATAGCCCGAGCACACACTTAAACGGACTTCTCCATCCGTGTCAACTGTGCGAGCATAAGAATGTGCTGGGATTCACGGCTCCAGTCCCACACACGTGCTAACATTTACATATGTGCATGTTTTAAAACAGCTAAACTGAAACCAGGGGGTTCTAATCCCATTAGTGCAAATACATGCAGAGGCCCGTCTGGAGGAATAAAGGAGCTATTGGTTATAGAAGGGCCGGAAGCATTAAAGCCCAACAGGTTTTGAAAGTAATAAACAGTAACTACATGTACTAGTGAACTTATTACTAACAGATATATTTGCGAGTACTTTCAACTCAATATTGGTACGTAAATATACTTTTTACCAGATTAAGATTCATATTCATTCACTTAGGTATCTCACAAAATTGTAATAAACTTGAAAGTCGATTGAAATTCAGGAAGGCTCTTAAAAGTCTTCATGAAAATATTCTGCTTTTTAGAAATACAACCAGAGATTTAAAACATTATTCCTTTTACTATTCAGTATGTTATGAGTACTGTGGGATACAATACAGTCATATCCAAAATACAATACCCTTGGGGGTTCCAAAATAACTTAAGGCCGTCATGCCAAGCTTACACACATTTCGCACAGAAAAGCTCACAGTGAGGTGCGTGAGTAGATCTTCGTGGGCTTTGGCTCCTGACAGTCCGTTCCACATAAAACAACTTTAATCAAAATGAAAACAATTAAGCTAACAGAATTACATCTTTCCACTGTTTGAAGCGTGCACTCTGCAGAGCGCGGCCCGTTGTGCCCGCACGAGGCCCCGCGTGTTAATGGCACGCCGTGCGGCTGGAAGGCGTTCCGATTTGGTGAATGAACTCGAGCTCCTCAAATCCCACAGTACCCCAACTGCCACCCAGGGATGCATTCCTTTTTGGGTGGTAATTACCGCTTTTAAAACACCAGCAGGCCGTGGCAGACAGAGCCGTTCCCCTGCTCTGGAGGGCTCGCGAGTGAGTACGCAGCAGTTTGTGTAGACATACCTGGCATTGCAGCTAACCAGAAGACATTTTGCAATTACAGAGCACCTGGGGACACTGATTAAGGGATGGGATCTCCCAAGTAGCGTCAAGACTCTGAAACACGTGTTTGGGAAACCAAAGGGCAGACTGCTAGTGGAAACAGTACAGGCAAGCTCTCCATGCCGAACTGCAGCCGTGTGTCGCCCCGTGAGAGCAGAGACCCTCGCAGAGCGCTGGGAGCCACGGTACGCACGGGGCCCCTGAGGAGTCCACTCCTAAATGCCAGGCTCATGTTGTCATACATGACTCTTGTACCTACCTCGAGGAACAAGTTCCATTTTGGGAGCGTGCAGCTTGCATTGTGCTGTGCGTGACGTTATGGAACGGGAGGGACATGGGTAATTTTAGAACAGTGTCACGATTTCCTGGCATAGGGACAGACGCTTTGCACCATGTATGACCTGTTTGCCCTGTTATGTATATTAGGGAGGCTGTACTTTCAGCGCATCAGATCACTTCGGTTTTGAGGCCAAAAGATGCTTTGAATAAAATCAGAATTTCTTTTTTTCCAAAAGGACGTGTACTGCAAAGTGGTGCAAACACTGCGAAAATGAGGCTGTGAAATCCATGGCCTTTACGTGATCGGTTCACACAGCTACAGCCACGTGTGCATTTCCAGAATTTCTCCGCAGTGACTGCCGGGGCTCCCCAGGACCTGGGAGCCCGTACACAAGCAGAAGGTTCGTACGTAGGTGACTCCCAGCAGGCACAAGTCCTCACTGCTGCGTGAGAGGAGCCGAAGCAGAACGGACTGCTCCTCCTCTTTGGAGTGAGTAAACAGTTTTGAAACCATTTCATATTCCTTGTGCATTATCAAGGGGTTTGTCCATTACTACCATGTAATTCTTTACTGGGAAAAGGCTTTGCCACATTTAGTACCACCAATACTTCCTCTACGCATTAGTGAAAGTGATTTCTTGCTTGATTAGAATGCGTGATTCGGCCACAACGTGCCATGGCATCAAAGAACCATCGAGAGCATTTGTACTTGCTCTGCCCTCAGGAAACCTATTTCTAAGACAGTTTGCTTTTTTGAATCCGACAAGATCATCATTTGAGCACAGCACACAGCACGTTCGACCTGCAGCTGAAGAGAAAGGAGACAGGGCAGGGGAGTGAGAGGCCCCGCTGCCGGCTTGCTGGTCCCTGGGGAGAGCGCTGTGGCACGGCTGCCCAGCGCTGGCCACGCTGCCCTGCGGCAGGCAGGCAGCGTCAGCACTCGTACCCACAGGAATCAAAAAGCAGCCCGGGCTCTCGAGGCAAAACTGATTTTGAGCTGAGTGTCTTGATTATGCACAGCAAACAAGGTAACTGCAAAGCACTGACTCATTTTACTGAAAGATATGTAACTTCATTTTGACTAGCTATGCAGTTTAGAAAAGTGAAGTAACACTATCAGTCACGGCAAAATAATTCCTAATAATGTTGCAATAAGCAAATACATTTTACAGCTACACCACCTTTAATGACAGCTCTCAATTTTCTCTTCCCCATCACGACACTCACTGATGTCTCAAAGTACAGATTTATGAGTCCTCTCTCCAATTGTAAATGGGTAGTTTTGAATTTCAACTTTTTGCTGTATTAACCACTTGCATTGAATGGCTTGTACAGCACATGACAAAAATCACCATCCTGTTGAGGGAGTTTTATATCAATCTTTGGCCATCTTTCATGCTTTTCTTGGGTTGTGTCTTCTGTCTCAGAATTTTGGCTTTGCTTTTGAAAGACTCAAAGCGCTACAGATGTTTTATGTCTGTTTATATATGTGCATGTTGTGTACATGTACATATATGTACAGACAATTTTACCATAAGCAAAATAAAATTTTACTTTTTAACAGTTTTAATTTTAAAATATTTGGTACCTGAGATTTTTGAGAAATTAACGAAATGCCAAATTAACCAGTGTTCATCAGTATAGAGCACCACGTTTACTGTATTTCCCCAAAAAGAGAAGATACTCACTGTCCCAATGTCTTGTTTTGCTCCCTTCATTTCCACTTGGGATGTTCCTTTAGATTTTTCTCCTGTTGCTTTCATCATTTGCACATGCTGTTTGAGGTGCTGTTCCAGTTTCTGTTCTCTGAGATATCTAAGTAAACATGGTAAAACTATTATTTCAGTTGCGTTATATTCACTGACCCTTCTGCTTCCAGTTTCAAGTATTTAACCCATTTCTGCCAAAAATATAGATACAGACATAGATTGCGAAACAAGCAAAATGCTGTGGCTTTGCCTTTGTTAATATGCACTTTGTGGCGCATGCACTACGTGGTGGTCCTGCAGCGCTGTATCTTACACTGGCTCTTACACTTGCATGCATCTATTTAGGTAGGTAGTCATTTACGTGAATCGCCCCCTCGCTTTGCTCGGTGCCTAGGCTCGATGGTGCTCTGGGGATAGGTCAGAGTCTGGTCATGCAGCGGACTGGTTTTGGCAGGTCCTTTCCATGGTTGCTGCAGAGCTGGAAGACTTTGTGAACAAAGCAGTGGAATGACAAAGGGAAAAAGGAGAGGCGTATGGTCGGGGAAGCTGAACGAGGTCCTGTAATTCAAAGGAGGAAACAGCGATGGGGAGTTCAGCACAAGCAGCGGGTGAAACAAAATGGAAGTCTGCAGGAGGCATGCCAACAAAACGGGCATTTGAAAGGGTGCTGAGCTGTACCCAGTGCGAATGGCCAAACCATCTACAGCACACGCAAACGCCTTTTCAACTGTCTTGCCTGTAAATTTAAAATCATGTTGGTCAGCAGAAATACAGGAGAGTACTACAGACCAGCCCTCTCCAATGCACTGGGGATATTCATGCAGGTATGAAGGCCAATGCAAGAACAGGACTGAAATATGAACGACTGCTAAATTAATGTATTTACTGTACTTTACCTTTTGTGCTCATCAGACCTGCCTGGCCATAGCTGGGGTATCTGTAACCACCTCTCTTCCATATTATAAGACAGTATAATAAAGTGTATTTTTCCTTAAATCTGATTAAAATTTTCCTTGATTTACAGACATCTGTTTAGTAGTTATGGCCTGAGATTATCAACTGGAACATGCTTGTACAGTTAGTCAAGTTACAGCCTTGTATTTGTAAAAGTGCAAAATGGAGCAAACCAACACATCTTGTAATCAGAAAAACAAACGCAACATTTCAAGCTTTCCCCATGTAAGTTAGAACCAAATAGAAAAAACCCTGAAACTCAATTTGAACACTTTCTAAACATTTTACAGGCTCTTAAAAATCTGGGACATGGGACACTTCTCCCAACTTCTCCCAGCNTTTTTTTTTTTTTTTTTTTTTTGAACTCTCATAAAGAAGAATGATTTCAAGTATTTTCCAGCCCAGCTGACAGGGTAGAACAATTGAGACAAGTATGTAAATTTATACTCCGGGACAAGCCTTGTCAAGGCGAGGCCATCAAGCACTGAGACTTGTTTAGTTCATTTTGCAAAAAGGACCAGAGATACTCAATTTCTAGTCAGCCCTCTGGCTCGCACTCACTGTATTAAGACGATATAGAAATACTATTAATCAGTTGGTTTATTATTCAAATAAATTATTACTATAATAAAGTAAGAATTGTTTTAGCAGCATGCTTCTTGTCTTTGTATTGCATTGTATACAAAGGAATAAATGCATACAGCTCAGCTGCAAGTCTCGAAGCACTAGTGATTATCTTTTAAAACATTTTTTTTTTAATAAGCCTGGAATTAACTTGATTTTTTATTTCTCTTTAAGTCACAGTGTTTGTTGATTAGCGTGCAAGTTTTTTACTTCACAGATAGCAGGAAAGAAATACTTTCATACTAAGAAAATTAAATGGAGGTCATCAATAGTGTTACATAGGAACAGTTTATAATCTTTTCAGCACTCACTTTGCAGCTTCAGCTTTTACTTTCAGCAAACTTTCTTCCATTTTTGCAGGTGTATGGTCCTGTTTTGCAGCTCCTGCCTTCATGGTATAGTCACCGATGTCACCTGTAGCATACGGTCTATTTCTTGGTACCTACAGCAAAATATAACACTGACACATTATACGGAAATGACAGCAATTAGAACTGGCTTCATACTGAAACTAAAAACGTTGTAAAGGCAGTAGTAGTTCTTCAAAGTCGTGGTTAGTGCCCAGTGACTGCTGGGGAATGCTGCGAGGGGCGTTCGCTCACAGGCCCTCCCCGGCAGCCCCGGGCAGGGCTGTTGCGCACTGGCTGCCCGCTCCGCTCCGTGCTGTGCGACACTGCGGCGACACGCTCTTAGGAACACACTTTCCATATGTTTCCCCACTCGTCACACAGCATGAACGTGCTTCCAGCTCTGTAAGGGGGCTTAACACAGAGCCCAGTAAACCAAAAATCGAAGCTGTGAGAAGGCTTGGCTTGAACACCTTCCCCCCCGCCCTGTAAATGATAACGATGCTGCGGAGCCAACGGGAGTTGCATGAGGACTATGCTCATGGGTTCTGCTACGGCTACAATGGCAGAAGACAGAGTCCTGTAACTGAATTCTGCATCTTGTACTCCTGTGCTTTTATTGCCTTCAATTAAGTTGTAACAATCACAGATGAAATGAGATATTTATTTCATATTTCTTTACAAAAGTCTTATTTCCCAAAGATCTGGGTAAGAAAAACAGATAAAACAAACCCGTTTAAATTATTTGAATTCAGATCAATGCTGATGCCTTACTCCTAGCATATAGTGAAAAACTCACAAAGGCTAAATCACTTAGTGATGTAAGAACAAACCACGCAGCCCGAAGCAGCACGCACCCCTGCGAGGGGCGGGTACCCGTGCCATCCGGGTGTATCTTAAGCTCCTAACATCTCGTAAAACTTGCTGCACCGACAGTCTTTCAGAAACTCCCGCCTTTGGCCTGCGTGGTTTGTTCTTTCCCCGGACTTTCACAAATCCACCGCAGCTACATTAAACAGGTACCTGTGCAGGTCAGGAGCGCAGCAGCCAGCCTTAGGGTGCCGTGACATTTTACACAGCTCGGCTTGCACCACCTTAAGACTGTGTTCTCTGAAACAGTTTTAAAACCAGTCAGTGTTTTAGAGGAGGCGCTCGCAGTGAGGATGAGACTTAGGTGAAACCAAGATGCGCCAGTGTCTGCAGTGTCTCGCCTCCAGATTCGCTCACAGGGAACCGAGTTTCCTTTATACTGGTATGTAATCAGATAGTTCAGTAACCATTATGAAGAATACGTGAATTTTAACCCTAGTAGAAGCAGAGAATGATTTTATAAAAGGTACTCAGGTCTAAAGATATCAGGGTGGTGACAGGCATGACAGCATGCAAAGTTTAGGAGTAAAAATAACGGGAAAAAATTGGCAATTTTATAGATCTATTTTCAAACCTAGAATACTGTGCTAACAGTAATTATAACTGGAAAAATATTCTATCTTTTCAAATTCTATCCCATCTGAAATTTTTCCAGGTAGAGATACGTTTACTGTTAAGTATAGCTGAAAGAGGTATTTGCTTGGTCTCATATTGCTGAACAGGAAGAAGACTTTCCCGTGTTTAGTAGCCCACAGCAGACAGCTATCCTAATGGCACGTGTGGCTACAACTCGCAATGATACCTGAGCTCCAAGAACATGGTTCAATGGCATAGAATCGCATCCCGAGTTATCAAAGAAGTTAAAAAGTGCTTGTGGTGCTCAAGTTCATAGAACCGCCATCATCCCATTTTGGGACTGCTAACCCAAAACCTTCACCAACGTGGCAGCGTGGCCCCTGGGGATTACCCAAACTGATACGCAGGAACAACTGCAGATGTTTTGGCAATATTTTTTCCATTTTACTAAAATATAAAGTCAATTTTGTGGAAATGTATCAGTCTTAAGAAATGTGTTACTGAGAGAGTGCGCTTGAGCAGTGTGTATTGAGAGAATGTATTTTCTCACGTGCTGGCTGCGCGCGCAGCGGCAGCACCCTGCAACTCCAGCAGTGTCTGCAATGCAAGTAACAGATCTCCACAGCCTGGGAAAAAGGAGGCCAAATGTGTGTTTTCTAATTATGTTAGCCAAATCTGGGGAGCAAAAGTAGGTAGGACAATAGGGCCACTTGGTAAGAAAACAGTAGTTCCAGGAGGGAGGGTGGGAAGAGGCTCAGAAGCGCCGACACCTCGTATTTGGGTTACGGAAGAAGGGCGACTTCAACGTCCTCCTCTGCCCCAGTGAAAAAGCAGCCGGCACCCTGCCCTTACCGACTTCTGCCTGGTGCCCTGACCGCTGGGCTGCACAATCCCTGTCTCTTTATGCCAGGGGACATATAGAATACGGCTCTAATGGGAAATACTGACGGACACTGACCCAACAGTCTTTTGTGGAGTGACTTGTGGAAGAGCTAAGTCAAAGCCCCACCTCCAGATTCCCACAAGCCCGGTCCTTCGCGCTCGGTTGTAGGGTTAGGCCTTTCCCTCGGCATTTCCCAAATCAAGCTACAAAAAATTTTGGTTTTGTTCTGCCAGGCTGAAAGCCTTTAAAAACTCAAAACTATTCAGTGAAGCCAAATTATTTCCCAGGCAAACCACCTTACCTAAACTTCAAGTTAATAAATTCCCACGGTTTTGCACTAAGAAAAGTTACTGGGAAGATTTGAAATATTTTATAGACACTTCATTTTTCTCAGTGCAAAAGCTTACCTCCAAACTGGCTTACAATAAAACGGCCAATATATTTCAATAGTATTGCCTATGACTGCGCCCCTGTCACCGCGCTGCTGCAAAGAAAGTCAATCAGCTAACAGAAGGAAAACGCTATAGAACAAATCCATTTCCAGAACTGTCCCTTATGATACCATCAATTAAGGCGAAGACAGTGCAGAAATGACATGGCATGCTCATGTTAATCTGACACGTATGTCCAAGAAGAGTAATTACTTTTGGGAAATTCAAGGCATGCAATGGCAACCACAGGCAACCATTAATCACCTGCCCATGCCCTCATCGTAACTACTCAAAACTAAGATTCTAAATCCAAGACAATCCCATAATTTTAAGAAAATGATTTTAAGTTTTATTAAGTAAGGGTAGCTGCCTTGTGTCGCCCCCCCATTCCAACAAGAACAATTTGAAAACTAAAATCTTTAGGGTTAAATGAAGGAGTATTCTCTGTAACAGTCAAGGAATATGAAAAATGCTTCGAACAAGACGATCTGGGAACAAAGAAATAAACTAAACATGAGAGCAAAAATTAAAGGTTGTTAATATAAAAATATGAGACCGTGTTGCAAAGCTCTTATTAATGTCAGCATATATTAGCTAATAACGTAAAGTGCAGTAACCCAGGAGCGTGACGGCGAGTGCTGTTTGTCTGTGGTCCTGCGGTGCCATCTGGTGTTACCACGGGCACACGCGGGTACCCGCGAGCACAACTCACAAAGCGTTGCTCTCCTGCTTCGCTGATGCTGTTTTTAACCCATCATTTGTTATCATTGTGTACGTGTATCGCTTATATCATTGTCAGTACCTAATGTTGGGTTTGTTTTGGGTTGTTTTTTCAGAGAAGAGAAAACTTTACAGGAGCAATTCAAGAATTGTTCTCTGGGAGTGAACACATTATTCTCCCCATTTACGTGGATGGGAACATGGAATAGAAAAATGAGAACCGTTTAATTGCATCACGTAACAATATACTTAATCCTCCCCTTGTCATTCAAAATTCAGTTCTCCTCTATGCTAGCTGAATTTCTGTAGTCCTAAAAATAATCCATCAGGTTGGCCAAAACAAAGACCTTCCTCCCCAGAGAAAGCAGACTGCCCAGCTTCGCCCAGACCAGTAACCCAGCAGGGAAGCTGCAGTGCTTCAGCAGGAATCCATCTTCCAGCAAAACCCAAGGTGCACGTGCAGTCCTGGCCCTGCTGTTCATGGCAGCAAGATGCACCTTTCTCCCACAGCCTGCTTCTGGTCACACTCCTGCTTTAAGGATTGTGGAATTACCCTCTATGTTGAATCCTGCTACACAACAAACCGGTTTCCGGAACTGTCGCACTTACATCATCAGCTTAAAGTGCAGGGAAAGCAGGCGATAAGTGACCCACGTTGGTCTGATCCATACACGCAAAGAGGATAATTTTACACAGGAAAGTCTGTGCAAAATTAATGAAGCACGAGTAAATATTATTAATCCTACCCAGCAGTCAGAATGCGGTACTGGTGCCAGTGTAGCCATGGATGAAACACCGCTGTGTACCACATGGCGACGCAGCTGCACGCTGGCCCGTGCGGGCACAGGCTGCCGTGCTCTGCACAGACCCACGCTGGCAAACCTCCCCTGGCACCGAGCAAATCCGCTCTGCCTTTGCTCCACTTCGGCAGTAAGACGGGCCAAAGACTTCACCAGGGACAGAAGCATTACGTTTGTGTATTTCACTTCCAGGACAATAAAAGCCAGCAATGAATAATCACGGTCCAAGAAAATCAGGTGAAAGAGCCCAGTAACTGAACCTTAGGTAACAACGCTCTTGAAGATGTGTGAACTGCAATAAAATCCTGCTCCTATCACTTTTCCAGCCATCGGTTCCAAAATGGTTTACTATTGTATCCTATATAGTAGTGTATAGAAAAAAATCTGTTTAAATCAACATTTCTATTTTGCTAAAGTAACCAAACGTGACCCTGAGCACTGCCGCTGGGCAAGAGAAGGGGGCTGTGGATAGATGCTGCCTGGCCAGCAGGTTGGCTCCGATACGGCCCCACGGCGCTGCAGGCTAAGCAAAGTTCTGCTGCCAGGATTAAGAAAAGCTGTTTAATCGGTGGAAAATGTCACATCGTGGGTGAGTGGAAAGGAGAAAAAGGGTTGTATTAACATGCATAATCTGCCCGGGTCAGAAGCCCAGGCCAGCAGCACAGTCAGCAAAAATGGCAGCGGCCGTGGGTCACTGATGTCGGTGCCCGCCGTCCCCTCCGCCCCGGGAGCCCAGGCCCCGAACGGGGCACCTGCGGTCGCTGGGAAACCTATGTAACATCCTGTTTGATAAACCGCAGTTCAGAAAGGCAGCTTGCCAAGCACTGATGCACTCAGTAACACAATTTGGCTTAGTTTAAAAAATCTGAGGTTAAAAAAAAAGAAAAAAAGAGTAAAACTCCTAGTAAGCTGGAAGTGTGGCTGCTTTGTTCTTACTTTTAAAATGTATACAAAAAATGGTTTGGTTGTGGCAGATGTTGAATTGAAAATTTCCCTACAATTCTAGAAAACTTGTAACACAAGTGTCCTTTTTTATTGCTTGAGCACAAGGTGTTGCTAAGCAGATAATAGAATTTAATGTTAAACCTGTACAAACCTCTTTTTTATCACTGAGGGATATAATTCATTTTAATTTAAAACCTACTGTCATTTCAGATGAATTTGGGTGTATTTCCATACTTCCACCGTTAAAGGTAGCATGCCCAGCAATCATGAAACCGAGATGAAAGAATCCTTCACAGAGAAAAACTCTGGTGGCATTGCAAGTTCCCTCAGTGACCATCTCTCGCTGCTTTACTCGGTGTCTATGGTACAGTTCATTTTCACACCAGAGCACTGTAAAATTCATGTGTTTTCATTTTCAGCACCTCACCTTTTGCAATACTGTATATAAGGAATGAGAACCTAATAGCAAAACTAATGGAAATGTTTTTTTAGATTCTCGTTTTAACGTTTGTTCCTTTGGGGAAAAAACTTTCCAGGCCTTTCCTATACACTTAGAAAGATCCAGAAGTGAGGTCCCCCCCTTCAAATGCCAGCGTTTACAAATTCCTGGAGGAACCAGAAAATCCAGCCGACTTCAAATTCAGTTTGGCAGAGGCAACATCTCATATTGGAGGCATTCAATAATTTAAAAAATCGTATTTCAACATACGCACTTCTGTTTTAACGCCTCCAAGTAGCCTGATTATTGGAGCCGCTACAGATTTTGGAATAGCAGTTTGAAGGATCTGGCAACTCCTACACAGCACATGGGGCTGCAGCACTTCACGCCGGAGCCACAGGCCAGGCAGACACTGGAGAAAGGGTCTGCAAAGCCATTGCAGAAGTGCTGGCATTGAAAGTTCTCATTTTCTAAGTTTTAAATTTAAATATATGGCTATAAAGAAAATAAATCAAAGGGTATCATTAACGGATTGTTTTTTCCAGTGCCCTACCTTGCTATTTCCTGTTACATACCGTATTTGTATTTGTAGGTGAAAATCTAAACATTTCTTTTTTTTCTTTCATCAACTTCGCTTGGCTGCGCCATTCCTGAAGCATTTCGTTATTGCTGAAAAAGTTAATTTATATCAAACTTTTAAAGCCATAATTGAAGAGGTGAATGTTACTACTCTTGTTTACGTACTTAGCCATTTACAGCGGAACGATATATGATACGTATCAGACATACTAATTGCTAACAAGGAGAAAATACGAGGGGCCTCTGCCTGATAACCTACCAAAGGAAGATGAGAACTGCAAAGAGCCCTCCTCACTGCCCAGTTCAGCAGAGGAACAGAGCAGCAAAGAGCAGGATGCAGATTCAAACAAAAGCCAGGCAGATAAATTAAATTGCTCAGAGGACTGGTATCAAGCTACACGGTTCATCTCTGGACTATAGTCTAAATTTGGTAAGTTTAGATACCAAGTAAATTTAAGTGAACATAAAGAAGAAGTAGACAGTTGAACCACGAAAAGTTCTACTGGATAATGTAATCTGGCCCATCACATTTTTAAGGTTCATCAATAGAGGTCTCATTGATATGATTTCTACTCTGATTCTGAATGTCCGCAGTGATTCTGCAGCTCTTCTCTGTTTTGGTCCTAAGTTTCAGGCTACTTCTCCTTGTGCTGCCGTTGTCTGGCACATAAGCAGAGTAATCGTCTTCCTTCATTTCCACTGTCTCTTTAAAAGTACTTGTCAACTATAATAATGCTTAATAATTTAATACTTTAAAAAACAACAGACATTGTCCCCAGTCTCTTGTTATGGATGCTTCCCTAAAGTCTTCCCAGTATTTTCCTCTTGACTTCTAGATCCTGCCTGCAACCATTCATAAAGCTAAGCAATGCTCGCATCAAAGCCCAAGGAGAAGCTAAACTCCTCCTTTGTGTCAACATCTCACCTGGCAATGAATGAGGGTGAGAACAAAAGACAGCCACCATTAAAAAGCAGGGCAGGGCAGGGCAGGAGAAAGCTCAGCTTTTCTTCCCAGCAGTCGCTCTGCCACTGTGCACACAATCGGTTAAATTCCTTGCAGCAAGGGCAGGCTCATCTTCACGAGCCCTGGCCCAAAGGGTTGCTCACTGCCCACTCATGAGCACCTAAACACACAGTTCTTCGGAAAGGACCGCGTTCCCTGCCTGATGGGAAGGGCAAACAGGGATTCTCTGGTCCTGCTCCTCTCCTCCTGGTGTTCCCTGTCTCCTGGGGCAGGGATGCCCAGGGAGCACCAAAGCACACCAGATTTAACCCAAACTGCTGGAGCCCGGACCTCCACCTTGTGCACCCCGCAAATCCAGGTCATTGCCCTTTCATAACACAACCACCTGGTGCATTTGTTCGGTAATGTGACTTTTATAACTCCAGTTATAAAAGAAAAAAGGTATTAAAATGGTACAAATCAGGACTAACATTAAGTCCCGTTTCTTGGGTCTGTAGTAAGTGGATTGATTTCTGAAGAGCAGTCCAAATGGACACATGTAGTGGGAAAATATGCAGAGATATAAACAAGTTCTTTCAGCAAAATTTGTTCAATACACATACTTTTTATGCCCCAGATGTATCACATTTTTATGTCATACGCAGTTTGCCCTCTAGCTGCAGCCTTCTGTCAGCAAAGTTAAATTTAAGTTTACATGGAATGTAACATATACATTAACTGAAAAAGATGTATTGTCTGCTCAGTTGGAACGGGAATTCATGGAGTTCCACAGCTGAGTGGTAAGAAACTTAGCAAGTCACCTTTCTTGTTGCCTTGGAGCACTGTATTTTGTAAAGCAAAGCACTCTTTGTAATTCCACTCGTAGTGCAAAATACTTGAAATTACTTCTTTCCTTATAAATAGCCAACTAGGCAATCTATTAAGGTAAGCAACAACTTTTTTAAAGCAATGACATTGTAATACTTGCTTTTTCCTTTGGTCAAATAAAGCTTGTTCCTCTTTCAGCTCCTTTTCTGCTACCGATCCGCACTTCTCAGCTCGCTTCGCCTGAATTGTCCTATCATAGGATAGAGAAACTTAATACATTTATTTCTCTGTGAGGACATCTTCCTTTTACAGTATGATATTGTTAATTGATACTGTTAATTAGATACTACACAGAAAACTAAGCACATTTAATGATGGTGATATACACACTCTAAATGCAGTTTATCTGCTAGAGACCATGCATATCAGCAGTCTGGTTTAGTTCAATATAACCATTAAAATATTTAAAGTAAAAACCACGTTGAAGTAATTTACCGAATGAACTACTTCACAAAACCCACTGCCAGCCCAAGGTTGTATTGTGTGGAAAAAAAGTAAGCATAAACCACGAANCACAGGAGCACCAGTATCAAACAGTATGCAAAACCCCGACCTTGGGCGGCAGAGCCCAGCGAGCTGCAGGGCACCGCGCGCTCTGAGCAGCCCAGGACAGACGGCCGCCCCAGGCTCCGCGCACCACGGCAAGCCCTGGGGGTAACGGTCAACACCGAACCCCCAGCTAAGCCAGAGGATCTCCCAAATCAGTAATTTGGCCGTTATTGGAGATTTCCCCTACCCCTTCCATGCTCATAAAGCGCATGGCTTTTTGCTACCGATTTACAGCATTTTCTGTTTTCTGGGAGTGACATCGGAGAGATGGCGGGAGGCAAACAGGAGAGAAAGAGAGAAGGCAAGAAAGAAAATTCACAAAAAATAGAAAAATCCCTTTGTGTTTCTGTTTGAAATCTGAAACCTAATCAAACAGTCAACATTTAAAAAAACAGTCAGCTCTGGTTTATTGAAAACTAGTGTTAAATAATTTCTAAGTAACAAGAAAAACGTTCATGAATATTGGGGCAAAAACTCAGTGATATCATGGTAAATACTAAGAATAGTTGGACAAAAAAAAATAATTAGGACATTTCTAGTGTGTTTATTCTGTCCTTTACATACAAATACTGTTTCAGAAAGGATTCACCAACAAATTCTCCCAAATAGGGTTTGCATATTTGCATATTGTGAAATACGACAAATGAAGCATTTATGAAATATTTTGAATGCATATGCAAAGGAATTTAACATATTATCTTGTATTTATACTTAGTTATCATATTGCACATGCTGGAAATGAAAAATTAAGTTACCTACAGGATTCTACAGTCCTTCGTTATTCTGTATTATAAAATTCTATTGTTTTTCAGTAGAATGAATCTGGACATTCAAGGGTACAATTATGAAAATAGGAATAGAAAGAAGTAAATGAGAAAATATAAAAGATTGACTGTGTTTTTTAGTTTTGGAGAAAAAATAAACAATAGAAAATATAAAAGTTATTTTGTATTCTATATATTTAGGTCAAAAATACCATTTATTCATCAAATACATATTTGACAATGAGGATAATCATTCATATTAAATGCTTTTATATTTTCCAGGAGAAATGCAGGGTTTTCCAGCCCTTGCAAGATCCTTATCATATACCATTGCACAACGCGTAGTGACCTGCAAAAACTAGCTGACTCTGAGTAGAGCTGTTTGTTCTTCCTGTGGTTCTTCCCTGCTTCCGTAAAATCATGGATTGCACCTACACGTTTGTCAGCAAGAAATTCTTCTTCTTCATTTTTCATAATTTCTTCTTTCAGCTCCTGAAATCTTAGCTTTTCCTCTTCATTAGGCCACTCCTCTGACAAATCCAAACTGGACTGCAACAGTTCACTGAAGTTTAGCTTTTCAACAGGTGGCATTTCTATTGGAATTAAAGGGAGATTACTGTAATCCTATGTATCAATGAAATGAAGTTAGATTTTTTCCTAAGCAAAACACAGCATTTAGATAGTGTCAACCAACCAAACAGAAGTGGCATTCGTTGGTCTTTTTTTAATACCTATTTTATTCTCAAAAATTTTTCACAAGTTTAAAGCTATGTGTGTTGTGGAAGAAACCAACAGCCTGTTGATAAATGCGAGCAGAACAGTGCCTTCCTTTTGATTGATAATTTACGTACCTCATAATTCGGTACACTCTTCACCCAGCCTTTTATCAATTCCACCATGCAGAAGCTGATTCAACGTTACAATAATTTTTGTTAAGCGCTCAGTACCTCTGACTCACACCCAGTTTAAGAGCCACGTGTCCTCAACGCCCCACAGAAATGAGGTTCTCAGAGCAGCGTCCATAGTCCTACTCGCTGAAGGTCCCTTCTTGCCTTCCCCAGGGGCCGGCGCGCCCCAAGAGCACGGCCCCACCTGCCCCCTTCAGCGCCGCCGCGAGACCTGGGCAACTGAAGGGAGAGGCTACCGCAGATGTCAGCGAGGTTTAAATACGGCTGTGCCAAGGATACTATGGGAACGACGGTGATTTCTGAAACAGTGTAGGACATGAAAGCGGAAAAGCCCAGCTTTGTACTGGGATCTCTACTGTGAAGAAAAAAATAGAGTGGAAATTAAGACTCACATAATGTATGTATATATAAGGATTGAGTTAAGGCTGTATATAACCCTAACTTTTTCTCTCACTTCATTTTTCTGCAGCATTGATAGCCTGCCGATGTACGTTTGGGTATAAATAAGTATTACATGCACTGTGTATGACTGAATTAAAGATAGAGTTCTCTGCATGATGAATAGGAGTTAAAAATATGTTCTATGTGTCAGAGGAAGTAAAAAGGCAAAGCAAACAGATACAATAATCATTAACATACTACAAGTGCCCGAATGCAATCTGTGAGTCAAAACAGGAAAGATTTTTTAACATCATCAGTGTAAAGATGCAATGTAATGTAATGACGACAAGCAAAGCACCGATGAAAGCTTTAGCACACCTTGTGTTTCAGCCCAGCTGGCGTCTCAGGTTAAACAAATTTAGCATTATCTCAAATTACACCTTTATAGATATTAATCTTCACACACAACTGAACTTACTCAGTGATCTTTCGTATTTCCATGATGATGATTAATTCTAGGGTATAACTACCCTGCACTCCAAAGCGTGACTTTTACATCTCGGCAGCTGTGTGCTCTGTGCCTGTGAGCTATGAGGGCACCCACAGAAGCGCCACGCTCAGCGATAGCTGGCCGCCACAGAATGCATCTGCCTGTTGGGGCAGGTCTGTCCCCTAGACCTGCTGCTGCCCAAACAGTAACCACAACAGCTACATATATATCGCTGCTCACCTCTGACTGGTGGTGAGAGATCGTAAGATACACAAAGGTTTGGTTCCACAGAGACTCAGGAGGTTCCCTGAATCCTAGAGAAGAAACGCACTGGATTTCATCTCCCTCCTCTTCTCGCATGTTAGAGAAAAAGCATTATTCCAAGGTACATTCTGTTATCATCTCTGCATGAAGTATGTATATACTACTTCTTACACACTGCTCTCATCCAACAGGAACAGATGGGCCACGTGGGAGGGAGCAAAAAACTCCTGCATGTTACAGAAGGTTCCCAAACTTCATGTGCATGCCCACAGATTCTAAATATTAAAGTCCAGGGGATTATTTTTCTTTAAATATACCACTATCCAAACTAACATTAAACATGCTAACATAATTAAGTTACAATGCTGTTCCAGAGCATAATTTATAATTGCTTTGTCATTCTAATCTATTGTGTTTGAATGAAGTAGAACAGAATGCGATCCCACATTCTTACACAGACAGAAATGAGCAGTAAAAAAGCTTTTGATTTGCTGTTTTGAAGAACACTAACCAAATCCTCAAAAATGTCAAGACTGTGTACCGCTGAAGGGGAGTTAAAAACCAAACTAAATTAACTAGAGTGTTTCAAGTATATTATGTGTTTATTTTGAAAGGAAGCGTGTAACAAATGCCTAAGGGAACTTGGAAAAATAGTCCACTTTACCATACAAACACCACAGTATTGTCAGACAATAATTCCCAAATAAAACTTACTCTACATACTAACTTGAAGAGTAATCAACTGTAATTAATTCTAAATTGATACTGCTGAGTACATAAAGTGATCTCTGAAAAATAATACTAGTTCACCTCACACAGACAGAGAAAAAGATGAAAAGTAGACAGCCTATTTTCATAGTCTGTGCATCTTTAAAATCACAAAAACCTCTTTCGGCTCATGACGGAGCTCCTAATGCCACACTCATGTCAGGAGTACCGCACAGAAATGTTAAGTACATACCAGGCGCCCCTAGGATGAATACTTTCTTCTGTTCTTTAACATAAAAAAGACATGCTTTGGTTGCTAGTCTAAATTTTTTATTTTAGATAACAATTAAAAATGCTCAAAGATAAATTAATTGCCTATGTGTAAAGGGGAGAATTCGTATCAGTAAGTACAGTAAGAGTGTGCAGGCAGTCTGCCGTGCAGAAGTTTTGCTTGAGTCTGCACAATTTGCTCACTAAAACTCCACCTGAATGCTTGTGAAAGCTTAGTTTAACTGGACTGAAGCATTCCAATGTATTTCAGCTGTGATAAAGATTTGTTACCAAAACACTTTGAAAGCCTATAAAAGGCATAATTTTGAATGTCCAAGAGTCACATTAGTTCATTGAAAATGAAGGGTAAATGTTATTCCCGCTCCCAAGTGTTTTTCCTGTTTTGGTTCTAATTGTTATTCTGCTGTTGATGGAAATCCCAAGTAAACACCTACTCTGGGCATCAGGCCTCTGTCCAGAAAAACAAACATCAGTCTCAACTACATTAAGCACAGATGAAAGCAGGAACGTTTCTCCCTCTCATTTTAGTACTCTGTAAATAAACAAAGCACGATGCACCAGTAAACATGAGATATTCTGCAGAAGGTACAGCAAAAAATAAGTTAAATGACCAGTGTATGTTCCTATACTAAAATGCTAGTATTTAACAAAAAAAAAACCCAAAACACGCTCACCCGCTTCCGCAGGCCACTGAATAGTTCCTACGAAGAGGACACCTCTGATTTTTTTTCAGAATGTTTAGTGATAGCATCCTCAGTTCTGTGAAATAGAGAACTTTGGGGTTCTAGCTCTATCATTATGACTATGTTAAAAATTAAACTAGGACTGGACAGCTGAAATGGTAAAATATATTTAAAAGAGCAATCCTGCATATTAAAAGGTCTATTTTAGTATATTGCTGGTTTCCTTCCTGGAAGACTCTGTAAATTTTTCGAGATGATGAATTTACACTAATTCTGATACGAAGCGGCTTGAGGCAGGTGCGGGGAACACGCCGTGCAGCCAGGCACTGGGCTCGCCCCCTAGCGCACCTCCTCCAGTTAACTTCGTTCCTGACCTACAGTTGTTCTCACCTAGCGTGATCCTCGCCTGAGAAGGTACGGAAATCAGCACAAAGCTAACAAAATGTGGTCTGAAACGAGTATGATTTAGATGTTCTGCGAAAACAGCTGAACTTGCCAACCCACTGAGCTACTTAACTGCTCTAATACATCACGTGAATCTGTCTGCAGACTGCATAGAAAGAAGTTCTCTCGGAATTATAAACACCAGACTGGGAGCGTAATACAGATGGTATCTTAGTCTATAACTTTACTTGAGATCCTGATGACTGAAAATGTTAAGTAAGCAGATTTTTACATATTATGCATGCTAAAATAAATGTCCACTAATATGGAAAAAATGATCTCAACATTAAGCAGTAGTAACAGAGGTAAAACTTGCCTATATCGAAAAATGCACTGCTCGCTCTGAAGTCAAGCTAAACTGTGGTGAAATTTGAAGGTAAATACTGGTAAGCAAGCAATGCTAAAAAATAGCATAGATAAAATTTGTGTCAAAATACAAATTATAAACAAGGTCTTAAAACACAGACAATAATTGTGTCTGTGTTTTAATAAAACAATTCCCTTTAATGACATCATATATGGAATTGAGATTAAGAAAAAAAAATTAGTCATTATCTTTACATCAGTATTTTGACTTCATTTTCAGCGTCATGGTATTCTCAGCTGACGTTTTTATATTTCACCATATTCCTTAGCATTTTCACTGGCTCAGCCATACTCTGAATTTACTGCATTTCCTTTAGTGATACCATGTTTCAGCACCCCTAATTCCAGTCTGATACTAATGGAATCCACAGTAATTAGCCTTCCTTACAGGAAAGCTTAAGTATGAGGAGAGTTCTTCTGTGGGAATATGCCCAGTATTTTTATTATTAATGACTTCTGGAATCTATTGGACCATAAATAACACAAATGATGTTGCATCTTTTCCTCTCTGCTGACAACTTCTTAATTTTACCCCCCTAATGTAAATTTATAACTGCAATACTGTGGAAAAAAAGGAGAAAGAGCAAATTGTGCTTGTCTTTGAAGAATGTGAGTTGAAACACAGTATGAAAACACAGAAAACACTATCGGCCTTCTGGTATGCGGATGAACAATATCAAGCAGCTTGTAAAAATTCGTTATGGTGTATGGTGTATTTATAGTGCATTACATTTTTAAAACGAAGTAGGTCTGTGCTTCAGCTTGTGTACAAATTGGACAATTATGTCCCCACCTTCCCTATGACACACAGGCAGACAGAAGCAACTTCCTCCATACCTATTTTCATTTGCCTCTTGCCTCCTGCCACGGGCCGAGCAGACTGCCGACCCAGAGTAAGCAGAAAGCCGGTTCTGCGATCGGCCCGCAGCTGGGTGCCCAGCCGTGCTCCCACCTTCGCAGCGCTCAACGGGCACTGCATGCGCCGAAAGGAGGCCGGTATCTGCCAGCCTTCAGCAGCCTCCAGCGCCTGCAGCGGCCCTCGGTGTGCCACTGCAGCAGCGTCAGCTATGTCTCCTTTACCCTGCAGGCCTCTGACGATGTCACTGGAGGCAACTGGCTGGCATGATGTTTTGGGGTTGACATCCACGGGAGGCTGTCACTAACCTCCTTAGTGTTCACAGCACCTGAGTACCTGAGCCAGACTATGACCTGAAATAGAAGCTACACTGACCCGTCTGTAATTTTATCGGCTCCACCTTTTTCCTGTAAGCCAGGTACTGTATTTCCATTTTTTTTACAGTCATCTGCTAATTAAGTGTCCTCTTTCATTTCCCCAATATGTCAATTTCCTCTATATCCCCTACAAAGTGTCACTTACCTGTACACTTATCCTCTTTGCTACTCTTACTAAGTGCCTGGCACGTACACTAGCCATTTTTCATCTTAATGAAATGGCTCAACCTCCTGCTCATGCTGCTTCTCTGCTGATTCTAAAGAGCAGCCTCTGCTGAAACTTCGTCTTCTGTTTCTCCAACCACACGTAATTAAGACTTCCTCTAACAGAAATACAACCTCTTCTTCTCCACTTAAGTGTTTAAGATTCATGGTTTGATTTTTTTATCACAACATTTAAGCATTTCTTCTTCCTCATTTATTCTAGCCAGCAATATTCCTCTCAGATGTAAAGATGGACGACACCCGTTAGAGAAAGAGCCCACAAGGAAAGCAGCCCTTGGTTCTCACCTTTTTCAAAGCAAATTACAGTAAATGCACACCAATACATCCCCAACATACCTGACGCGGCTGGCTCCATACAGAGCAATTCTCCTTTACCAGAACTGCGAAGAAAGCACAGGATGTATTTTAATCCCTTTTGTATGACATGTTTAGGTGGAAATTCAAGGGGACAGTGTCTCAGATTCAAGGCTGTCAACGAAGTTAAGTTCCCTGTGAAAATGAGACAGTTTAGCAAACATCAGAGAATCATAGAACAACCCAGGCTGGAAGAGACCGTGGAAGATCATCGGGCCCAATCTTTCCACATTTTGAAAGATGGGTGAGTTTTCAGATATATATAGCAGTTGAGTCAAAGGGAATGACTGGTACTTACTGTGTTTATAATTTCTATGGTAATTACCATTATTACATATGCAGATACTACATACTACCTTAAATTATTTATCTGGCCAAGTCTAGTGATTTTTATTTTGCTGGGTTTAGAGCTACAAATAACCGATACCGTTATACCTCTAGTTTGCACCAGATGCACACAGAACCAAACAAACACCTATTTTATCACTTCACATACTTTTAATTGAAATGCAAAAAAATCACCTCTTCTGTCAAGAACTTCAGCCTTTTCCCAGCATGGGGACACATCTCTGGACTGAGCCAGAGATGGAGCATGCATCTGGCACATACTCTGCCCCTCGACGACTTTGCATAGTTTGTATTTTGGTTTCTGAGATTTTTCACATGAATTTGTAGAAAACAGATTCTGTCATTCTTGTTGTCATTGTTTTCATGCTTTTTCTTCTTTTACTGTTTTTGCCCTTATATTCTCCTGTTGCTTAATAGCTTTGCAATATTTTAATTTTTTCCCCTATTTTAAAGAATTTTTAACTATTTAATTTCTCTCTTTAAGTAAATTGTTCTCCCCATTCAAGATCAGTCTAGAAAAAAATGAACTTCCTCGTAACACCTTAGTTAAGCAGAACAATCCCCCAGCTGCTGTTCTGGTGCTTTTATGCATAAGTGAATGGAATTTGTGGTGTTGATAAATCAGGTTTTTACTCTACATTAAATTTTTCATATGAAAGGAATTAAAGATGTTAATTAGAGTTCTCCTTCTTTTGTTCTATCGCATTGTCTTGATTTTCTACTTCTGAAATCATTGGGTCTAAATTGCTTCTCACTCCCAGCCTCACTGTTAGCTATTCTTGCCCAAGGAATCAAAGGGGCCACCAACTCTTGACGACAAACAAGAGAGGGACATAAATCTTCGGCCTCCCCAGGGTTAATGAGTTCATGCATCTCGCAGGCCTGCCGCAGCCTCCTACTCATAAGCAAAAGGATATGCAGCACAGATTATACACGTGAAGAGATGACTATCAAGGTGGAAGTAATCTGTCACCTTCTGCTTACTGTCTGGTGAAATGGGAACAAAGTGCAAAATATGCACAATCTATTTCAGAAATCAGATTTATACTGAGTATTTATATTTATAAATTACGTTTCATAGTAGTAAAATAAAATTAGCAATTTTCCCTTCCTAACCAGATTTGCAGAATTAAATACTTTCAGTCCATTTTGATTCAAACAAAAACACAACAGTTGAAATCTGCTAAATCTTTCAAAACATAAATGTACGAAGTCTCTGAAAGAAAAGTGATATATTTTGTCCTGACATTTATTTTAGATTGACGTAAGGTTTATAATAATGTATTTAGGAAGCGCCCCATTGAAAACAACATAGACAATCGCAATCTAGTCAATCAGAATATATTTTTCATGTTGTGTTACTGGAGTCACACTTTAAATCTTCACAGCTTGACTGTGCAGTCTAATCTGCCTCACTTTCTACAGGTTGACTGCTTAAAATTCTGACTGTGTCTTTCTGCTTTATTCATTACAGTATAAAATAACGTACTTGCTCTTTTAAAATGTTTTTGTAAAACCCTACTTGCAGAAATGACAAATACGTTACTAATAGCACAGCTATTTGATTTTAAATTACCAGTAATTAAAGCTGAAAGGAATGTTACAAAACAAATTTTACAATGTGATTAACAACTCCATTTGACATTACTTCCCTAAAATGTCAACTAGAGCAATATTGACAAAGTACACTTAAAAAGAAAAAATAAAAACCAGCATGAGAGCCACTGAAGACAATGAGCAGCTGATGAAGGTACTAGGGCTCTCCAGGAAGCTGGGGAGCACAAAGGAGTTCCTCCAAGCACCGCCACGGGGACAACCGCCTGATCCCTCTGGGTCTGTTCTCTTGGATGAGAGACTGGAGACCCAAGAGTAAATGGATTCTTCACATTAAGGAGAAGGTACGTACAACCTGCTACACGTAAAACTATACCACAGCTACACAGAGAACTTACTGCAACATCCTATTACTGCCATGGAATGCAGATTCGTCCCAATTTCACTGAAATGCAGAACAAATGCACCTAAAACTTATTTATTTTCAACTACATTCCGATTTTGCATTGTTCATCTGTTTTTTTGATCAGCCACAGGGTAAGAGCTGACTGGTAGTTTATCAGTAGCATAAGAAAAATTGTGATTTGTCATCCCAACAGCAACAAATTTACTTAAGAGTTAAGGAAAATTCAGCTCAACTCTCAAAAAACACTCAAAACTTATTTTTTTTCCCCACAGACCATAGCTAGAACTAGAACTCTAAAATTTTAATCAGAACTATTACTTTGAAGTCTGCTAAAGTTGAACTCAGACTGAGAATGAACGAAAATCAGAACTGTCTGAAGCATTATTCTGAAATTGCACTTGCATTGCAACTGAGGTGATTTAGAGAAACTGAATAGGAATGGGACTGAAAAAATTATGTGTTGAAATCCCTGGGGAAACAGATGAAAATTTAACTACACCACGTGTGCCACATGCTGGCCGCAAAACAGCCACATTGTTGTTTACCGTAAGTTAAGTTTATGTGGGATCAGCCTGCCAACGTCTCGCAGAAGGAGAAGAGCTCTGAGAGGTCAGAAAAGAGGAATTACCCAGTACCACAGCCCAAGGGAAGTACCCCAGGGGCAGACAAACTGGACGATGGGAAAAAAAAAAAAGCACAAAGGAAGAACTACTTGACTACAAACTAAAAGTGCAACAGACCAGCAGAGCTGTATACGCAGTCATGTTACAGAGTAACAGAAGTGCATAAAATTGAAAATCCATGTTTATTGCACAGAGATTAAATTGTGTAATTATCGCTGTTACTTTTGTGAAGAAATATATCCACAGAGCTCAGATATGACTGTATGTCTGTCAAACCAGCAAGCATTCCCAATGCTCTAAACAACCGTATCAATTGCTGTTGATTTGGCATTGATGATAAGGAATGCTGAGGTTTGGAGGTTTAGCAAATTGAATGTATTCTAACAATCTAAAAACAAAAGTTTGCTAAGTGAGCTACAATCAGCAGAATGCCTTTTCATACAGTCATGATTCACAAATTAGAAAATTACTTCAAATCATCATAAAATATAAACGCAGAAGAGCTACATTATTAACAGGAAGAAATGGCTTTGAAAATGCATCTTGTAAAGAACTACTTGGGAATACAATTAGATTTAAAATAGTTTAGTATGAAGAAATTGCATCTATTTTTAAACAGAAATTATCAAAATGAATCACACAGATGACTTCAGTATTGCAAAAATGAAATCAGTTTTTTATCTTGCTGAAAACCACTCAGGTTTGAGCACGATTCGAATGTAGTGGGGGAGTTACACAGGACGTGCAGCTACAGCTCATGCTGCATGATGCGGCAGTGTGCACTCACTTCACTTGCAAGCCTGGGAGGACGGCAAACTGGCACTCTACCTTTCAGCATCCGTTTCAAAAATCATTTACTTACATTTTAAACTGCATCACCTACTGAGATTCTTCATGCTTTCGAATTAGTCCTAAATCATTCTAAAGAACACTTAGGTACATGCAGCAATAAAATTATCTAGCTCCTATGCAATGCTTTCTTCAGTAGGCTTGAAGAGTTTTATAACAGTATCGGCATCCCCATTTTACAGAAGAGGAAACTGAGGCACGGGCAGTCCAGTGACTTACCCAAAGCCAGGTAACTCTCCTGACTTCTTCAGCAAGCCACTGGCAGCCCTGGAAACGGAAAGCATGCATCCCAAGTTCCCCACAACACTGCCCAACTAGTGCACCGTACACTGGACTTTGAGATAATTTTTTGAAACATGTTAGCTGGCAATGAATTTTTCATCTTTGATAATTAAATTCAGAACACATGATCATTCTACACAAATCATCTGGACCAGTATAAACACTCTAGGAACAGCCACAGTGAATAACAAAAATGTTTTTGTTACTGTTCAGACTTCTGCTCCCCTTCCAAAGACTTTTCATTCATTGAACAAGTAGCTTTTCACAAAAAAAAAAAAAGAAAAAGTTCAATGAATGGCGGCAAACATTGCAAATTCATTCCACATCGAGGTGAAAAACACACCCAAGAAATGGAGACAAACTGCTGAGACAGTTATCACAGATCGTCTGCCAAACTCATCTCAGTTACGATACAAACTTTTTGTTTGGTATTGATGACACCAGCATCATAAAACTGGTATTCTACTTACTACTGAAAGAGAAGATAAAGAATCACTGAACGGCCACTGCAGGACGGTAACTCAAATTAGAGTTAGTGCTGATGCTGTCAGCATTAGCTCCTACTCTGTTTCTTGATATAGGTGGTTATGATGGCAAGTGTACAGACAAGAGAGCAATAGGGAAGGGTAGGAGGAAGAGTGGGCTGGGAATTAGCTCATGAAACATGATTTTGTCAGAAAAAGCTGTCTTGTCAAAACAGGAGTGTTTTGTAAAAATATACTAGATTTTGACAACCCCTCACAATGTCACAGCACAATTCCCAGGTTTCCTCCCAGCCTACCAGGTGGACTGCTTGGTAATCTGCTCAGGTCCCTGTGAGCAGAGCCGCCTGTCAGGCAGGCTGCCTGGGACACACAAGGGCCTTGGAAGTCCTGACAAGCACAGCTCCACCACAGGGAAATGAGAAGCTTTTAGTAACCTGGGTTAAGCCAATCCTTGCATAACATCTACCGTCCTCTAGCTAAGGTTCAAATCACTGTGCCGGTCCAAGTCTCACACTGTCCACTACGTAAGGAGTCACGTCTGAAGCAGCTCAGCTGCTGTGGGGCAGAGGGAGGCACCGTTCTGCAAATCATGTGGGTATAAATATACACATACACACATATCTGTATATATTACATGGTGGCAATTGTGGTATATACGACTACTAGGTGGCACTAACACGGACATACAGGCTCTGCCAAGGGAACAGATCATCCAAAGTAAGGCATATGGTAGGACAGCATCACCCCAGCACAACAATCCTGCCAGCCTTATCCGGGATCCTTGTGACTTAAAAATACTGAAGTGGATGTGTGCAAGTGTTCAAGGCAAATGATGCTGAAAGTGCTGCTAGCAGAGCTGGCAGAGTGGACCAGCCTGGCTTGGGCCAGCCCTACTCAGTCAGGGCATCACTGCACCACTCGCTAATGAGCACATACCCGACTCTGGGAAGCCTGGCTGCAGCCAGCCTCTACAAATACCTCCAGCCATCTGTCATCGCTGCACTGCTGCCCAACAAGACCTGCCCTGAAAAGCCTGCAGCACTCTATTCCAATTGCTGTGGCTTCAATAAAACCTCCAACACAGCAGGAACGCTGGCATCCTTTTTTTGGTACCTATCATCCACACAGCCAAGAGAAATAGATAAATGTCACATATGGTAGGAATTCCCTCATCTCAATACCAATCTGGGAAACTTGTAACAATCGAAGTATTCCAGTAGAAGAGGAGACCTGAGCTAGGGTCTATTCAGAAAACAGCATTGCACGAAACAAGTTTTACTGCAGAAAGGCCAGCATACCAGTGGCCTATTCTACTCTGAGACACAAGGATGTTTAAATCAGCAAACAGTATTTTTTTTTGATTCAGTCACTGCTCAGCTCAGGGTAGAAAGAGCAGAGTTATTCCAGGAACAGGCTGCCTCATGTAAAGCAGAAACAGATCAATTGATGCCCTCTGTCCTCCTCCTGCCTGGGCTACCAGTCATTCCTCTCCAGCAGCCAGATGGGCAACAGCAGGGCTGCAGAGGTCTCCAAGTCCAACTCCAGTTTGAGGCCACTTCCCCGCGCTCTTATATGCTTTAATCCCCTGTTCAAAGCTCTCCTTCAAATAAGTTTCCTAGGAGATAGACTCCACAGGAATAAGCCCTGCTTCTGGATGCAACTAAAGTTAACTGGTACAGCAGAGTTGGTAGCGTGTGTGAATTGTGCCTGAGTCAACAGTGTCTGAACTGCAGGGGTCAGTCAGTTTTTTCCTCCCTATGCATGTATGAATCCACCGTCAGGTCAGCCAGTGCGCAGCATGCCTGCACCCTCTTGCACGCTGGTTGTGAATGATTTCAGCACAGGGCTTGGAAAGGCAAGAGGGGATTCTGGCCTGACCCACAAATGCAATACTGCATCAGCAACATTTTCTGCCAAAATCTGAGCAAATTTACAAGGCTAGAATGGCTGTGATGGAAGGTCGTTTACTGCTGTGCCTGGTTGCTTTCTTAATATGTTGTCCAAGGAGCAGGAGGGACCACACTTGCCGAGCAATAAGTATGAGTAACAAAGCTTTGTTAAAATAACAGCAAACGTAACAGTGTTTGGGAACATTCTTGAGCCTCAGACTACAACTGCATCACTAAACGGTTGGCTTGTTCATCAAGATGCATGTCTGCCTGTACCAGCCAGGCTTCTCCAGGCAATTCCTGCGCGTGGCCTGGAAACTGTGACGCTCCAGACCCACCCCTGGGGAGCTCTGGCTGGGACCAAACCAGTGTAATTGTATAGGAACAGCTCATTTTGTGCCAAGCAGCCTCGGTATTTGGGGACATTCCTGGGCACATTTTATTTACTAGCAGAAACATCATCTCAGGGACAGAGGCAGGTAAGATACTTTATGTAGAGAGTAATGGAAAGTGAAAACAAATATAATGAAGTCCAGTGAAGCACAGGACCCAGCATGTTCTACCACAAGCAGCTGCAAAAGTGTATGCCAAAGTATAGTCCAAATATCAGCTATGTAAGCGAAGGAAGCCAGGCCTAATTGTGTGGCCTTCTTCAACTCAAGCCATTTGTTTTGGTGACACAAGCCCAGACTCCAGATGCAGCTTTGGAAGTTAGTCTCCCAGTACTACAGCAAGGAGCCTGAAAGCTCAGACAACTTCAAAAAACCCCAACAGTTATGCTCCGAGGACTCCAAGAGCCCAAGGAGTCCCGACTGGACCATCCTGGGAATCCAGGCAACCTGCTCTGGTTTTCTTAGGAGCATTTCATTTGGAAATATTTGTTATTTCAAATTAGTAGCTGCTAATGCAAAAAGAGTTACTAAAATGAAGTTACAAAATGTAAAGACAACCTTAAGTGTAAGAAACCTCTGTAAAAGTTCTCAGCTCAAATCACGTTTAGTTACTTACATCTTACTATGCAGATGCCTGACGTGTCTGACATCTGAGACGTGTTTTTTACTTCAGCCTTACTCAGAGAAACAGTATTGAACATTTCTGACTAGGACGCTACAGACATTTTAATAAAGTTTTTCCCTCTTATCAATGGAGGCAATCATTATAAATAACTTCTCCAGCTCTCATACCACATGTTCGTGGTAAATTAAAGCCATTATTTATATAAATATCAAAGTGTTTTAAAGTCTAACCACAGAATTAAACACTAAGAGCCAAAAAATGTCTATGATATCTTCAAAAAAGAAGTGAGTACTTACCTATCTCTGCAGGTAGCTCTTTTATAGGATTCTTTTCTAAAAGCAGAGTTTTCAATTGCCTTTTCAATAAAACAAAAGAGAATAGCAACTGTAAGAGCAAAGTTCATTTAATTAAATAGAAACACAAGAACGTTTTTCCTCATTTTTTTTCTTGCTTCTGTTTCCTACTACAGAAAGGACGCAACAAGGCAAATCCACACTTCTCCATCGCTAACATCAGCGCTGGAAAATAACACACCCCAAAGCTTTCTGGTA
Organism: Ibidorhyncha struthersii; assembly: GCA_013398815.1. Taxonomy (NCBI): domain Eukaryota; kingdom Metazoa; phylum Chordata; class Aves; order Charadriiformes; family Charadriidae; genus Ibidorhyncha; species Ibidorhyncha struthersii. The sequence goes on along the minus strand of VZSZ01000449.1, from coordinate 133,112 downwards.
TGACAATCTTAAGTTTGCATTTATGTCCATTTATTATACACTACTTCAATATTTAGTACTCGATCTTTCTTTGCAAAGCCTGCTTATCACTTTAAAGTCTGAGACTGACTGTTCCAATTATAAACACATCGTTTTCAGTTGTTTATAGCTTTGCTGAGCTTCAACTGGTTTGGTTGCTGAGTGCGTTCCTCGGGCTAAATTTGAGCTAAAACTGCTCAGCCATTTTTGATAACGAGATTAGAAAGAAATATGCCCTATTTGTATTTAATTTCATCAACAACTTTTTTTAAAAATCTCTTGTGTTCCTATTCTTGGAAGCAGGCTAGAAGCTTGGCATGGGTCACATACAACATTTATCGCATTTATGTCACACACAAGATAATATTGTTTGGACATATCTGCAAATCTGCTAACATTTAGACAAATCCTAAGCTTCTGAAAAAATGTCAGTAGGCATGTGGTCAGAAAACAATTGGTATTGTTTAGCAAGTAAAATGCCCAGAGTTGCTGTATATGCTGTTGTTCGGAGCGTCTCTGATGGGAACCTCTGGGCTACTGCCCGTTTAGGATACAGGGACACTTCCCTCAAATGTAGGGAGGTTGTCTCTTTTTCCCCTTGTAGCACACAGCCGCTGACCCCCAGGCAGCCATGAAATGGAGACTATACAGAAACCGTACTTTACCTACTTACTTATTTTTGACTGCTTCGTTTTGCTATTTTAATAATGTTCTTTTAAATAGCTTTTAGTATCCAGCAACATACCAGATCAAATGATATTCTATAGACAAGGTGTTGTCCATACCATAAATGAAAAAATATCCTAACGGAAAAGTTAATGGGTTTTTATTTACTAGTGTTGCAATTGACTTGTTTACTGTTAAAATTCAAGAAAACAAACACAAAGAAAGCTTGGTAGTTTCTGTCATAATATTTCTTTACCTCTAGGAAAGAAAAACAAACCAAACATATTGGCAGCTGCTCAACACCGGATTAACATTTGTGGCAATATTTTGAGGCATTTCAATTCAGTCAAAAAAATGAAAGCACTGTATTTATGTTTGCATTTTTGAAGGGGAGTACTGAATTCCGTTTAAAGCAAAAGACTAAGTGAAAGCGACAGGAGATTCCAGATTCCGAAACCTGAATTTCCCCGCAGTTTGAGGCACCACGGTACGCCGGGGTGATCCTGCTGCCTCAGAACCCCCCGGCGTTTGTGGCCCTGTGCACGGAGAGCTGAGGCCCTGTGCCATAGCAAATACTCATTCTTGCCAGCTCTCGCCTGAATGCGGCCTCTGCGGCAATGATGATGTGGAACATGCCCTTGGCTGAGCCCTGCCGAGCCGCATGTCCAGATCTCGTAGAGATTTCTACAGGGGAAATGGTAGAGTGGTACTTTCCCTTCCTGCACAGGGAGCTGGATGCCATTTCCACAGCTGAGGCAATGTTTTTGTTTGACCTGGAGGAACTCTAATCAGAGTATCTCTTAAAATCAGTGAAAAGATTAATGAACAACTTGAACGGTCAATAGATTGGGCCCCAAACTAGCACAATATTTCAATGAGTCTCTGCTTTTGATGAAAACTACACTTTTGGCTGCTTCTAGAAAAGGATACCCAGCGAATTTCCAAACACCTTAAAATACAGCTTAAGCTCCAACATGTAATAAGGATAAAATGCAACTAAGTAATAGTGAATATTTCTACATAAGACATGTAGGGACTAATAACTGACACATTATTTTTGAGGAAGGTGCACACAGAGAATGTCTTAATCTCAAAGAATTTCAAGTACCAATACAATGATCATCATATAATTTACAAGCCATATTAAAATACTATCAGTCCTGTGCAATTTAAAAATAATTTATGAAAGCTGTATGTAAAAGATTTGTAAACATCATTGAACTTGACCTTTTCCAGCTATTTTTAGAGGCATAACCTTCATTTAGTGTATTTTTCTAATCACAAGTTGAATATATATTCACAAACAAGTGATCTTAAAATACCTTTAAGCACCTTGCTTCACTCACAACACCCCATTAGATGGTTTGGGTTTGCATTTTTTTTTCTTATTTTGGAAAATTCTGCAGCATGTACTGTTCAAGGCTTGCCTCCTTTTCCTCCTTACTCACTCTTCACAGGAAGGTTTCTTTTAGAACCACAGCTGCAAGCAAACCGTCCTGTGCTGGTCTTTTTTTTCCTTTCAGTAACATAACAATTTCTTTGTTCCTGTTAATTACCATACATTGTGATTTGTGGTCTTCCACTTCTACAGTGAGAAGCAAGGAAGAGTCCAAGGACATTTAAAAAAAAAAATGGCGGGAAGTTAGTTTTGGTGATCATGGCAACGTGAGAGCAAGTGCACTCTTCACAATCACGGCAACACAGTGTACTTTCTTCCTTGCACACTCCACCTGAACCAGTGACAGCCAACTAATCCTTCCAACAGTTAATACCATGTCAGACAAACATCAAAAACAGATTAATGGGTAATATTCTTTGACTAAACTGTCCTTCATTGTCACTTTGGAGCGACACAAGGTTCGTAACTGTGGGGTCCCCATTTTCACCTCACCTACAACACTGTAAAAAGTCACCTACAGTCCATAAAGTGAAAATGGTGCAAGATCTAAGTGAAAAGACTACCAGGTCTTACATTTTTAAAGAGTTTAGAAATTCACTATGTAATATTAATTGGACCTTTCAGTTCATCTGAGTTTTAGTAAACAAAATTAAGGTTATTTACCACTCTCCTGCACTGAGGTCAACACCAAACAAAAGCATATAAAAGTCTGACTGTTACAATGAAATTACAGTAAGGCAAATAGAAGACAAATACAATTCTTATTAAATTATCTGTATGACCAATGATCTTACCTGTGGTAACCGATTCCAGGGGGAAGAGCTCTAATCTTGTTACACCGGAGATCCAGCCAAACAAGATGTGGCAGCTTTTGAAATAAATCCTCAGGAATCGCTGATATGACATTTCCTTCCAGATGAAAGTACTAAGAGAGAAAAACATAAATATGTTTTAAATGCAGAAAGAGAGGGGCCATTCCTTGTCATGCAAAATGTCGAATGTGAAAACTGTAAACAGCTCTACGTTTTTGTGGAAAGAACACTGTTGAAGGATACACAACTCTATAAATTACACATGGAAGTGATACATTTAAGGACTTTTCCTTAAACAAAACAGGCATTAAAGATCATAGCTAAGAATCTGCAGTTTTTCCACTCATTTGACAAAGCAACTAGCCCTTAACTCCTCTGTGCTATACTTAAGCCAGGGGTATCAGAACGACTCATAACAATTTACTCACCTTTATGTTGGGCAGTCTATATATTTCCTCAGGAAGGTGTTTAATATTTCTTCTGCTGACATCAAGAGTACTTGAAGATGCCAACAGACACTCTTCAACAGCTTTCCTGATGTCTTTTGATGCATTAGAAACAGACGAATTTCTCTTTCTCAGATGTTCATCTCCAAAATTATCACCACTGCTGTTAAGCTCTTTAGAACAGCCGTCATCCATTTGTCAGCAAGCCTGGAATACTGACTCAGTAATTCGAACTGATCAGCTGAAGGCAAGTCATGAACTGAGAAAAACAACAATGTATTTTGGAAGGAGAGCATACACAAAGCAAGTTTCTGGAGGGAAGAAATTGTTGGCTGTGAGGGTGGTGAGCCCCTGGGGCAGGTTGCCCCGAGAAGCTGTGGCTGCCCCATCCCTGGAGGGGTTCAAGGCCAGGTTGGACGGGGCTGGGAGCAACCTGGGCTGGGGGGAGGGGTCCCTGCCCGGGGCAGGCGGGGGTGGAACGAGATGGTGTTTAAGGTCCCTTCCCACCTAAACCATTCTATGATTCTATGAATTCGCAGATTATCCCTAGTGCTGTGTGTTCTTTGTATGATACAAAACAGTCAAATTGCTCTTTATATATATACACTTATAATAATGATAGAATTTATCATAATAAATGCTTAAAGGTATAGTAAATGAGAAAAATCGTTGATTGGCCCTTGTGGCTATCTTGCCCTCACACCATGTCCTAAGCAGGCTTGGCAGAAACACTGACATACATATATGCAGTAAATGTCCCTTCTGACAAAATGTCCCTTCTGACAGAATTCTGTCCTGCCAAGTCTCCTGG
>VZSZ01000449.1:116845-128200 GCA_013398815.1 Ibidorhyncha struthersii | reverse complement strand
CTGCCGCCCCCCGCTGCTGCCAGCGCGGGGTGGGGGCCCGGCGGCCGGCGGCAGCGGGGCTCCTCCAGCTGCGGGCGGTGCGGTCCCTGCTGCCCCAGGCGGCGGGGGAACGGGCAGAGGCAGCGGGGCCGGCTGTCCGGGCGGGTGTCGCTGCGGGCCCTGGNTGGAGAGGGCCTGCGCTGGGATGGACACCCTCACAGTACCTCAGGGCAGCGAGCTGTCTCCAGTCCAGGCGATTTAATGCCCACTTGGTCATTTTGTGGTGACGGAACAGAAATCCCTGCGTTCTTCAAGCACCTGCCCGAGCCGTGGGGGGCCCTCACACGGCTGCCCCAGCTCGTCGCTGGCTGGGTTTGGTGTCGGCCTTCATCTCCTCCCTGCTAGGAGGTCAGCCTTGGCCCGCATCTCTCACAGACTGCTTTTAAAACATTTTTTGCTCTGTTCCCCATTGCTACTTATTTGTCTTCCAGGGCCCACGCCCACCGTACCCCCCACCCCAATGCAGCAGTTCCCCTGGCAGGTCTCCCTCTTCGGGGAGGCCACGGGGCGCAAAGGAGGAGCCTCGGAGGGACCCCCAGTGCTGGGGAAGCACCCGGCAGGGGCTGCTGTGACGCGGTGGGATCCCTGCAGAGCCTCCGTGCCATGGGGTGAGCAACGCCATCAGCCAGGGGTGGTATGCGTCTGAAATGCGTTCTCAATTAGCATGTCGGTAGAAATCCATTACAGGGACGTGAAGAGTACTTAATCTTACAAATCCAGATAATTACGTTCCCAGTGACCTGGCCCAGTTTGATCAGTAGCACTAGTAGGGCTTAAAGTACATGAAATTAATTTCAGAGTTTAGCGACATGATTTTTTTTTTCTGATTTATACTGTGCTTGTTAAACTAAATGAGAAAACAAAGCTACTTTATTGGGATTCCGTTAGAAGCTATTTCCTTACAGAAGCTTTTTTTTTTTTTAATTTGTAGAAGAGAACCTGACACATTTTATTATAGTCTGTAGCTTCAAATGCATATTCCGCTCCATAGGGAAGCATATATAATTAACTGTAACAACTATCTCGTGGCAAAATGCACAGCCTGGGCAATAATATTTTGAGACAACGGGGTACACTTCTTGTTAGATCCCATGCACATAGAATGTCTTGTAGCAAGCACAGCTGGAGACTGGAACATCTCAAACTGCCAGGGATACCATGTTAGTGCAAAGCTTTCATTCCATTAAATTTAGAATCATCTTTCCTTGGCTCACTTGAACAATCCCCTCATTTAGGAACTTCTGACCTCCAAAGGCCATCCAGACAGGAACCTGTTCTGTTGTTCTGAACATGTTGAACCTTGAGAACTTCCATTTTATAGGAAATCTCTGAATCTGAAAGAAAAAAAAACTGTTGTCATGTAGTGACCTACAATACTGCCGTTTTCATGGGAACAGGTGGCTTAAATGCGTAACTAAATAAGCCTAAATCTTCACATTGGTTTTGTTACAGGGCCACAAGCTTCTGAAAAATACACCATTATCTCGGCTGAATATGGCACAGCACCTATTCCTCAGCTTGAATGGATCTCCACTTTGAAAATACAGATTCTACCAATTAGGCTGTTACTACCGATTTTAAGAAAAAGCAGGTATGACTAGTAATTTTATTATGCTTTTCCTGGAATAGATTTTCTTTGAGGCTACTTGGGTGATTAAATCCTAATTATGAGCAATATTTATAAACCAGAGGGCACAATTTATGAAAATTAAAAATGGATCAATGGCAAAGCTGTACTGAAAAAAGTATTGCTTTGTGTTTGTTTATGCAAAACCAAAAATATTTTAGGATAATTTTATTTAAAATGACATAACAAAAAACATTGGAATTGAAACCAATGACATCATTCCGTTAAGTAAAGCAGTGTTTATTTCAGGTAGTTTTGATCTCAGCATTCCATTTAGACTTCTATAACACAATAGTAATGGAGAAACATTTTCACGGGCATTTCAGGGAGAGAAAGTGAATCCGGAAAGGTACCCAACCGAGGTAAATCATCTTAAAACAGGACTTTCAATGTTCCTTTTTCAAATCTAGTTATCCAATTCAGCCTCCTCACTGGAGTTCTCTGTGCAGCATGAGCACAGTAACATAATACCATTTCTTTAACATGACAGTCTCTGGGAACATTTTATCCTAATGAGAAGGCAAAAAGAAACAGTAGATCAGAAGTCAGTATATCCCTCAATAGGTTCATTTTACTTTTAGCAAGCCAGAGTTATAAGCTTCAGTTGCAAAGCACCAGCTAGTATGCGTATTTCACTGCACAAATCACTGTCAGGTTGGTCGCTGCATTTTCAGGTTGCTGAGCTGCTTGTGAGTTTTACATAAAACTTAATTAAGGCGGGGGGCTTACCCTCCCCAGTCTTTGGACTTGGAGCTCTTTGGGCCATCCAGTTTCAATATCCGAGGAAGTCCTTTACAAATACAATCACAACAACAAAAGTGTCATTCAAGTTTGCATGTGAGACAGCAAATGAGCAACATTCTGTACAGATTATTTCTGATCTTGGGGGATAACCGAGGGTTTCAGCTTTTTGTATTGGCAGCTCCCTCCTAGAAGCAAAATCCATGCAGGGATTGAATGTACAAAGAGAAAACCATGCAATTTAGAAGCGGTTTTGTCAGGTTAGGTTAATGGTTGGACTCGATGGTCTTAAAGGTCCCTTCCAACCTTAATGATTCCATGATTCTATGAATTGCTGTGCAGACAGAAATATCCCCAGGGCAGGCTGCAGTAACAGCCTTGTCCAGGCCTGGGGGGATCTTGACCCAGCATGTTGGGATGCAGTCAGGTCTCCATCTGCAACAGTCATCCTAGCGAGAGCATTTCACAGAGAAGTGATGTCAGAACGAGGAGGAACAGCGACAGCCAGGAACTTGGATGCGTTTGCACCTTTTGACAAACAGAGAACCTGTTTGGCCATTGAAAGAAGAATTTCCCATAGGTGGTAGGGTGTGGTTTTTAATCCTTCAGCTGCAGTGATGCTAACATAATTTATGATGTATCACAGTGATTGCCAGATTACCTCCAAAGGTGCATCGGTCTCTGCTTTTCACTCAGCTGTTTTGCTGGGCAAACAAGGAAGTGTCACGTGTTTTGTTTGATTGAATGACAAGATTTTTTTTTTTTCTTCTTTTAAAGGATGCCAGTCTCTGAGAAGACCAAGCTTGGGCACTGATCTCTTGTCAGGACCTTAGCTGTTGAGTCTTCATACAGGGGGCTCAGAATCAAATACTCGGGGGTGGGCACTGATCCACAGCCCTCCTTCCTCCCTAGTCCTGGCTTCAAAGACGCTGCGCTTCAAATGGACCAGTACCCATGGAATGGAGGGAAGCTGCCCCTGCGCATCATCATGCATTGTCCTGGTGCTACGGCATAGCAGCCAGTTGTCTCCTATGACTCAGCGATGGCCTGAGCGGGCTCCTCTTCACGAGTATTGAAGCCTCCCCGGGGCACTGCGAAGCAAACCAGAGGTCTTTACAGTGCTTCGTCACTACTGACTGTTGCACGTGTCGATACCACCGCCACTTCTCTACAGTGTCATAGATTGATGTAGGTGACAACGAATGGTGCCAGAGAGATCCTCATGCAGAGGAATTGTTCTGTTATGGACTTTAAGGGCGCTGAATCACCTTACACAGTTGCAAGTGATAACCAAACTGCACAGAAAAGCATTCAGCTTTTCAGCCCAGCTACTTGTTCAGATTGGCATGCACCTACGTTACGCAGGTTGGACTTGCATTTGACTTCAGGTAACTTAGGAAGCAAAGTTTTTTCTGATCTTTCTAAAGTAAGAGATATTGAATAATACAAGAAAAGTCATCGCTTTCTATATAAAACTACTCTCTATAGCTTTATATAGGTTTTTTTTTTAGTACTCCATAAGGGAAAGAACTAGATGAGTGAATTCTAAGAATGAGTCTTATTAAAATATAGTAACATATGTTCTTAATTTCTTAGTGAAACATTTGGTTAACCCAAATAAATAGATAACATAAACAGAAAAAGTGAACAGACACACAAATGAAAGGAAACACAAGAAAATGAAAGGAAGCAGAAGTCAGCAAAAATTTAAATTGCTCAAATAGTACCAGAAATACAATTACCCTTTCACAGGATTAAGCAAGAGAAAGCATGACACCAGGCAGGAAATTAATCAAGATTTTTATTTTACACTGTAAAAGGCCAAACCAAAACAAGCAACTGAACTAGCATACACTTATCTCAACAGCTTAAGAGGACAAAGTTTGGCAGGGAGGAAGGCACTTTTATCACTGTATGGGCTGGAGCACCTGCTGGTAAAAGGCTTGTAATCCCTCTGCACTACAGCTGGCACCTGCAGAATCAGCAGGAGTCCTACCCTGCAATGAAAGGTGTAACCCTTTTTCTACCAGTCTGGATGAGGTTTTAGTTTTAAGGTTGCATGACAGCTGTTCTACCTGATGATGCTTACCCTGGGCTACTGCAGGTGATCCTAATAAGAGAATGTTATTAGTTAACTGTGGTTGTGTTAAAAAGACTTTGAAACAGCTGGATCAGAGCGATTACTATTAGCATCTTTAAAAATAGAATTGGCACTATTTACAGGAACACTAATGATACGAAAATGTGTGAAATTTCCCCCTTATGTAATATTTATTGAAAGAATTATGTGTTCCTTTAGAGGAACTTTTTAAAATAAACAGACTTTTCTCTGTAGGCTTTCTTCTTGATGAAGGCATGTGAATTTTAAGAATCAGTAATATTCCTTTCATCATCTTAAACAAGTTGCAATTACAGCTGTTCTAGTCAGTAAAGGGCTTTCAATAGGAATGTAATATCATGGTATATTGCGCTCCTTCTTTGTATGCCTAAATTAGCAGAGTCTTATAATATTTGTCTCCTTTGCAGTTTTATGATAATTGGTAGCATTTTTGTTTAGAAACCACTTTCATCAGCTCAGTGAGAACAGATAACTGTAAAGAACGTAATGCTACTTCAGGCAGTTCTATTTTTATTTACACTGGTTTTATTCAAGATAACTTCCCTGATACCAGGGAACTCGATCCTGATTTCCACTGATGAAAGAAGAAAATGCTCACTGTTCCATGCAACCGGTAAAAAGACAGAAAGGGGTAGCTACCAGTAGATATAGCCTAAAGAGGTAAACTGCAGGACCCGTGCTGCTTAATTCAAGTGTGAGATTAACAAACAAAACCTGAAATATTATCTTCAGTTTCCCTCATACTAATTTTGACAGGATATAAAATAAACAGCTCACGATGCTTGGGAATGAGAATGATCAGTCATTCCTCAAAAGATACTCATTCACTTGCAGAACTGAGGTGACTGAGAACAATGGGATGAAATAATTCCTGATACAAATCCTTTGATTAAAAGAATAATCCTGGATTTTCATAAAGAATTTATTTGGCCTGTCCTAGATTAGAAGAGGTATCGCGTCTCCCAGTTAAATGAATGCACGCTGGCATGTCCTGTTGTATGTCAGTGAAATTTTGGTGAGACACAACATAGGTGGTACTGACTGTACAAAAACCTGATGAGTTTGGTTCAGCATATGTAATTCTGTAAAGTTAGAGATGATTTCATGGTTGGTGAAATGGAATTTCTTGGAATTCGTGAGAAAAGAGAGAATATGCAAAAGTAAACACAGATGGGGGAAAGACAAACTCTTCCAAACATAAGAGTGGTTGCTCTGCCTTTTGCAAGTCTCTGCTCACACCCAGGTGAAACACAGTCACGCAAGCCTCATCTTTCTAAGGCTGTGGCTACATAGCATCTTATCTATACACACATGCTTTGCCACCATCACATGCCTTGAAGTGCAAGATATATGGATGTGCTTCAGGTTTGAATCCATTTCCACAGTAAGAGGTCAGGATGATGCCCAGTTTGGAGCGCAGATTACTGTGTGTCTCTGCTTTGCAGGTGTTGTAGCATCCCCTCCCCGCAACACCTGGCGTTAGCGAGCTGTTGTCAGGCGGGATGGTGGACTGGATGGACTTTGTACGTACTACTGACCACAACAGTTCGGGTTTGCCTCAGCTGTTTCTCCTGCTTGCCCTAGAAAGAATAGAGCCTTGCAGCTTTCCTTTCTTTTCTAATTTAAGAAAATCATCAGATCTCTTGTATATTAACAGTTTCCAGGGACAAGCAGACACGCATATAGTATCCCCAAGACTTTCAGTAGTAAAATGCCTAATTGTGTCTTAGTAAAATATAAACCACAAAAAGAATAATGGCAAACGGAAGAGGAAATAATAATAATAATAAAAAAGTAATGAATTCTTAGGGGTTTCAAGAACAGTGTGGTGTGTTCCTAATAACCTCTTCGGTCACCCAGCTCGCACATTTCCCCTTAGAGATGTAGCTAGAGTTACATCCAAAGATGTCTTAAAGAATATATTATCATAAAAGTTAGCTTTTAATTAAACTTCCTCATTTCAAAAAACAAAGTGGATCTCTGTTTCCCTGGAGACCAGGATGTGTAAGAAGGCAGAATTTTCTCTCCATTTCCCTTTCCTGTGTTGGACCACTATAAAGCAGTTTATGTATCTTACTTTTTTCTCCTGCAGGGTTGGTATTAATTACTAAATGGACATTTTCATAAGATAACTGTAACGGTGTCACTGTGGTGGGTAATCTGTGTTGATACTCGTGACGTGCAGTTAGTTCTCTGAGGGCACTGACATCTTTCACTGCACGTGACTATACTGCTTTGGAGTAGTGGTATCAGACACGAGTGCCCACTGAACAGCAAGGGAACCCTGTTTTCAAGTTTTAGAAGTAGAAAATGAATATGATTCTGCTACAGAAACAACGAAGATGTGTCTGAATCTCCAGCACACTTGCACTGGGGTGAGAGCAAACGCCGTTGTCCGAGAGAAAACAGGAGGGCTACGTTTTGCATTTTTGGCACTAATTTTGAACCATTGTAAATATCTGTGCACGGGCAATTGTGCCCCAGCATTGTCTGGTTCCCAAACTGATCCAGGATGGTGAGCATTTTGTCCTTCTCTCAATTTCTTTTCATATAGAGGAGACAGCAATAGAGCTCTGTATGAATTACTTGAGAGTAAAAGGAGAGTTAGAATTCTAAATAAATTGGAATTTATTTGCAATGATGTTAAAATATTGAAAATGGAAAAGCTTATGTAACACTGTTGATGCTAAATATTTGCAAATTAAATACAAATTTCACTTTTCCTGGTCAAGTGAGCAGCTGGGGCAGTTTTGTCCAAAGGAGAGACCACCACTACATGATTTAGAGCTTGCATAACAAACACCATGTTTAATTGTGTTTTTCAGTGTTGCTTTTCTCCCCTTTTCGTTCCATGCAGTCTCCAAAGTCAATGTTCATATGTCTCTCATTTCCCCTCCAACACATTCTCCTTTTCATCATGCAGATGTTGTCAGATATGACTTAAGATCACAAGTAGAAATACTGTTTTTCAAACTGGAACATCATGAACAATTTAGATAAAACATCATTTCCAAGGGCAACCTACAGCCAAACGCTGTTGTTAGTGGCCCAGATTCTTTGCCGTGCCCCAGAAATCTGGAGGAACTTTTCTAAACTCTTTTTCTCTTTTCTCTTGGTTCTGTCACCTTTGTTGGTGGCAGCTCAAAAGGTGCCAGCACGGCACAACACTCTCCAAATACCAGGTTTGGTATTTAGAGTAAGACCTCTCCCAAATCAAAGCAGAAGGCAAAAATCAGATGAATTTACACCTGAACTGTCTGATTCAATTCGAGGTAAACCTTACCCAGTTTTCCGTTCAAGGTAACATTCTCCCTGATAACTTCAGTATTATAATTCAGATTGAAACAGGCCTTAGGTTTGCAACATGGCAACAGAACCCCAAGGAAAAGTCGGTGGCTGTGGTGCTGAGTAACGAGCACAGGACCAAACTCCTGGTCGCAGTCGGTGCCACTCCTCCTGCTTCATTCTGCGTGGAGAAAAGCCTCTGTAATTATGGAGGGGTTCGGATACCTGATAGTTCTTCTGTTAAAAACCAAGACTAACGTTCTGATTGCCTTGGCTGTCAAATAGACGGGCCTGGTGAAGGGGCAGGCTGCATCATGGGGATGACAGCGAGATGATCATGTTCTTGGGATTTGTTAGGTGTTTGTTAGGGCATGTATGTATGCCGATGGCCGACTTCCTAGAAAGCAGGAGTAAGCGAGAGGACCTGTTTAATTAGCCTGCATTACTGTCAAGAATTTTGAGCAGGACTTAGTCAGTAATGCTCCGAATAGCACTGAAAAAAAAACCAAACCGACTTACAAGGTTTTTTGTCTCTTATGGAACTGATCTTTGTGAAGGTAAAACTACTTACAACATTTCTAATGAGGAAAAAGTTAAACGAAGCCCCGTAACACACCTTCTTCCATTTCGCAGGTAAAGGAATCAAGAAATGTGGTGGATTAAAACCCTCCTCTGGTAGTAGGGCCATCACATCCTTATTTCCCACTCTTTTTTCCTACATACATCTTGCAAACTGCTGCAAAAAAGACTGATTCTATGCTATGGATTTGATTGTCCAAATATTAGTGGAGAATGAGAGAGAAATGACAACTGAATGGCAGACAGACTGAACCCGTTCAATGGCATCGTTCATACTTTTCCTACAGAATGTAAAGGCAAGAGAAAGGAAGGAGTGAAAGCTGATAGCTCAGAGATTCGTGGTATGTTTAAAAACAAACCTATTCCTAAACAAAGCAAAAATTACTGTCTTGTTGAAAAGTGTTCTGTCTTTTTATTTGAGAGCGATTCTTTCTGATTTCTCAAAGAAATATTCTTTAAGAACTATTCTTTGCCTTTGGAAAACTGTTCTTAAATTACACCCTTCAATTGTAATCCTTTTACAACTTTCAGGCTCTTTTAAATAATGACTAACTCCTAACAAATTTTCTGTAAAGAGTACAATAACTAACATATCCATTTCGAAACATGCTATGAAAGAAAACAGCAGAAATTTTAAATTAAAACTTAGGAAGCAGCATCTCAGAAATTATGACAGTCCTTACTGCTGGCGTAACAGATACAATCGAATGGCTAAAGAGCTGTCACTCGCCGTGACATTTCTGGTGTGCTCTGCTAACACTGGAAGTAATTTCTGAGAAATGCATTTAATTAGGCATTCCATGAGACAATTCAATTCAACAAGCCATAAGAAACAGCATCACGAGCATGTTACAGCTCAGCATTCTGCAAAGTCTGACTTGAGCAGAATTCTTCTTACTGAGGAGCTCTGCAGCAGTCCCGGGTTTTATCACCGACAGAAGAGCAGGCACTCTCCGGAGCGAGCGAGATACAAACACTGATTATTTAGGCAATGCGGCTGTTCCATTACGTACCGCTGCACAGAACAAAAATGCAGCATAGGCTCCTCATCGGAGCTCGCCCTCCCTGCGCGTTAGCAGTGCATGCAGCAGACCGGCGCCGTTGCATGCTTTGCGAGTCGTGCGTTGGCAGGCTCTGCGACAGCAGCTGCGGGCCACGCTTTTCTCCTGGTTACCTGAATGTGAAGTTGCAGGCCTGGTACTTTACAGAGGAAAGCAGAGACCCTCTGGGCATACTTCTGGGAGAAGGAGGCATGTGAGTTCCTGTCTGTGTTAAAGTTATGAAGCGAGACTTGGAGGCTTCACCCAGTCGAGCGAGGGACTGGGCAGCGCGGCAGGGAGCGCAGTTTTGGAGAGATGGTGGAACATCTGGTTCTGGGCCTCTGCTCCCCCTCGGGGCTGCCTCCGTGTGCCTCTCTCTGGCAGCCATGGAGCCTGCAGACCGTGAGCCTCTGAGCTTTCCCCCCGGCCGGGCTTCCCCACCACCTGCAGGGGTTATGGGCACAGAGCAGCCCACACCGCGCTGGCTGAGCGTCGCCTGCCCGCAGGCTGCACCGCCACGGCAGCGGGGCTGGATGGGGCGGTGATGTCGTAGAATCACAGGATCCCAGGCTGGAAGGGACCTCAGGGATCAGCTGGTCCGACCTTTCTTGGCACAAGCACGGTGTGGCCAAGACGGCCCAGCACGCTGCTCGGCTGCATCTTAACAGCATCCAGCGCTGGGGAGTCCACCGCTTCCCTGTGGAGGTTATTCCCACGGCTGGTTGGTCTCGTTGTGGAAAATTTTCTGCTTCGGTCCAATCGGAATCTCCCCAGGGCTGACTTGTACCCGTCACCCCTCGTCTTTTCTGTGTGGCTCCTTGTAAAAAGGGAGTCTCCATCTTCTCTGTAGCCACCCTTTAACTACTGGACCGTGGTGATGAGGTCTCCCCTGAGCCTTCTCTTCTCAGGGCTGAACAAAGCCCCTTCTCAGCCTTTCCTCGCAGGGCGGCTTCCCCGTCCTTGGATCATCTCGGTGGCCCTTCTCTGGACCCTCTCCAGCCTGGCCACGTGGTTTTTGTGTGGCGAGGACCAAACCTGAGCGCAGTGTTCCGGGTGCGGCCTGACCGGCGCTGAGTAGAGTGGGGTAGCGCCGCCTTTGTCTCTGCTGGCGATGCCCGTGGTGGTGCAGCCCAGCACCCCGATGGCTTTCTCCGCTCACTCGTATTGAGCTGCTTGTCCTTTAACGTGCGCTGAAGGACCCTGGGGGTTTCAGTGTGCACCTGGGTAAGGGCTCACGTTCTGCCTGGGGAAAAGATGGAGCTTCGGGCACTAATTATTTTTCTAACTGTTGTTTGGTTTCTTGCATTGCAGCCATTGCGGTGATCAGTGAGAACCATCATTTCAGGCCCAAACTACCAACCTCAGTCTTGTTTTTCTTCTCTGTATCGAAACTTCCCATATAACATCTCCAGACACAGTGCAGTGAAGATCTCCATAGCAGGGGAGCTTCTGAAGCACTGTGGAATCTCTATTCACGAAAAACACTGATTTTCCCAGCACCCACTAATTTAAATCAAGTCCTTATTTCATCAGAATAGCTGAATAAAAATCAATGCGGCTGTCTCCACATTAATAAGGTTAAAAATCAGTAGCGAGTACTAGTGACTAATTTAAGATGAGCTATTTGCGCTTTCATAAATAACAACCCAATGCTGGTAAAAGACTCGTTCATAATATAATCTGATTGCCTTTCATGTTGGTTGCGATGTTTATGGATGAGTTTAAAAATAACCAAACCGTGTGAGATGGCTGCTGACAGCCACGCTGCCCCCGGGGGAGCGGGAGCGATGGGTGCCGGGGCAGGACCGGGGGGTGCGTCCCGGTCCCTCGCAGCCCCGGGGCCGGGCCGGGCCGGGCGGCAGCGCTCGCTGCGGGGCCGGTCCCCCCCCCGCAGGGCACCGGGGCTCGGCGGGAGCCGCCCTGCC
>VZSZ01000449.1:96158-113166 GCA_013398815.1 Ibidorhyncha struthersii | reverse complement strand
AAGCAAGGGAAAAAGAATATAAAAAGGGCAGGAATGAGAATGTAAGGCAAAAGAACAGAAGGGCTGCGAGGCTGAGCGCACTCAGAGTTAGGGTGTGCTGAGGGGGGTGGCCTCGGTAAGCTGACGTGAGTCGTCGTGGCCTTTATCATTATCACCACCGTGTGCTGTTTTCCATCAGGAAAAATAGGCCTTTGTCTGTAAGGGCTTTTTAGTTCTTTTTATCTATACCTGAAAGAACCTTATAGAAGCTTCGTGCTTGGTCGGTGGATTTGTTCGCCGGCACCGAAGAGGCGCAGTCCGGCTGCTGCTGTGCCGTCGTGACCCGTCGGCGCTCCGCGGCCCGGCACGGGCACTGGGCGCTCTCAGCGCGGCGGTCGCAGGGCTTGGGTTTCACTGGGCAGAAAGTATTTTCTGTTGTCGTTCTGGGAAACGGCCAAGCAAGTTTTATTGGCGCCCCCCTCCTTTATTTATTTATTTTATTTTATTTTTTATACTAAATGGGGAAAAACGGTAATTGTGAAGCCAACAGGAATGTTTCAACGCAAATATTTAAGAAGACATTTAGCAGAGTTGCTCGGACTCGGGAAACATGGCTGAGTAATAGGAAATAACACGGCACGCTTGCTCTTAGCGCTATTGGCATTGCCGGGAGTTGTGTTATGTGAGAGAGGGGGAAAAACGCAGCATGATGTGTCCTTATATGCAGCTGTATCTAAAGAGGAATTTCAAGAGTGCGTTTTGGTTGTGGCTTCTCCTGAATCAAAGCGGCTTACTAAAAAAGTGTATGTAAATACCCGTGACAATATGTAAAGCCATCTGCTGCTTTCTGCTGAGCCGCTTCTTCCTGCGCTTACGCCGAGGTGAGGGGTCCGAGGGCTCTCTGCCTGACACTCAATTAGATTTCCAGCTGATGTACAAGATTTGAATGCTGCACCCCAATTACTTTCATCGTGATTAGTATTTTGTCTCTATCGCTTCTTTACCCATCCCCGATTTGACTCTTTCTGCCAGAGTGCAGGTGGCTTTTTGTAAGGGGGTCAAGTGCACTCTCCTGGCTTCATCCTACTTGCATCGAAATCAACTTTTTAAAACAAGTTCCCGGTTTCATGGCCCACAGGTGCAGCTCTTCAGTAAACCGCTCTGACTCCAGGAAGCGTGTGCTCGGGGTTGGTCTTCGGGCCAGGTGAGACGGCCGTGGGTGGTTTTGTTTCCCCTCTCAGGGGACAATCTGTTTGAAATGCTTTGCCAGGGGTAATACAGGGAGGGGGCACCAGACTGGGGTTTGGGAGAGCAAAAAAACCCAACTGCAAGGGCAGACGGTGGCGTTGAGGAGGATGCGCGGGGCGAGGGGTGCCGGGGAGCAGGGCAGCCCCCTCCTGGGGGCCGTGGGGCTCTGGGGCCACGGGGTGGGTGCGTGCCCCCTCCTCGCTCGGGGCCGGGGCTGCCGGCGGGTTGGCTTCTGTCGGCCACGGGGCGCCGTCCTGCGATGCTCGGTGGCGGTCGGTCTCTCCCGTGGCCCGCGTGCGTTGGTAGACGTGGGTCTAAAACTTCTAAAAGAGCCGCTCTGCATGTGACCGCTGCGAGTTCCCCAGCTGAGAAACACTATTGTGTAAAAACGTGTTTCTGTGGTAGAACGAGAGAACTGTTACACGTCTGGATGATGCTTTCCTTGCGGTGCGGTTTGCTGAAGTGCTCCGGCTCCGGGGCCGGGGGCTGTTGGAGCCTGAGCAGGGCCGGAGGGACCGTCCTGCTCTGCCTCCCCACCGGCCTCCGCCTCGGGGACCGCGGGCGGCTGGGGAGCCTCGGCAGCTGCGCCACGGCACCCGTCCCCATGGAAACGGGCGAGAAGCTGCAAAACCTGGGGGAACGTGCTTAAAATAATCCCCGTTTTAATTTCAAACCATGTGTTGGCAGGCTGTAGGGTTACACGCGCCCCAGGGCGTGCGTCCCTCCCGCCTCACCCTGCTGGGCTGGTGAGCGAAAACTGGAGCGCTTCATTTGCGGAGCAGCCTGATGTACAGAGCGTGAGCCGAGCGTGCTGGGGATGCACCTGCCTCTTGCTCCGACCTGTCATTTTTTGCTGGGTTTTATTTGGGTGCTTTTGCTGGGTGCTGCNAAGGACAGGGAACTGCTGGAGAGGGTCCAGCAAAGGGCTACAAAGGTGATGAGGGGACTGGAGCATCTTTCTGATGAGGAAAGGCTGAGGGAGTTGGGGCCTTTTAGTCTGGAGAAAAGATGACTGAGGGGGATCTCATCAATGCTTATCAATACTGCGAGGGAGGATGCCAGGGGGATGGGAACAGTCTTTTTTCAGTGGTGCCCAGTGACAGGACAAGGGGCAACAGTCACAAACTGGAACATGGGAAGTTCCATCTGAACCTGAGGAGGGACTTCTTTGCTCTGCGGGTGGCAGAGCAGTGGCAGAGGCTGCCCAGAGAGGTGGGGGAGTCTCCCCCTCTGGAGCCATTCCAAACCCGCCTGGACGCCGTCCTGTGCACCTTTCTGGAGGTGACCCTGCTCTGGCAGGGGGGTGGGACGGGATGATCTCCAGAGGTCCCTTCCAACCCTGACCAGTCTGGGATTCGGTGACTCTCAGACCCACGTGTCATCAACAACTTACCTCACTTGGAAGTCAAGAATTCAGTTGTCGCAGATTGGCAAGCTGTTTACATTCCTCCTCTTACTTACTATTTTCCAATGTGCTCAGAGCAAGGTGTCCCACGCTCTCCACAGCGCTAGGCGTTGTTTTTTCCAATCAGGATTGTCCCCCATAATTGTTTGTTCCAGGGGCTGGGACCTTCAGGGAAGCCAGAGTGTGCTGCAAGACCGTCAGAGGTGTCAGAGCGACAGAGGCGTGGAGATGATGGGGAGCAAAGCCTGACCTCCTCCTGCATCCCGTCCCGTCCCTCTGCGGTGGCCCAAACCCCTCCTGCCAGGTTTGGGGCCATCCCACTGCGCTGCCGGGAGAGGGACCCTGGGAGAGGGGACAGTCCTGGTCATGACTCAGGGACCAGGAGAAGCTTTTCCCCCTCTCTTAAGGCGATAAGTGTCGTAAACCACATGCTGCCCTCTCAGCCCCCTCCCGCGGGGCGGCCGGCATGGCCTGGCCAGGTCCCCTGGTCCCTGGGGGCTGGGGCTGCCCCACAGCGCTGTCCCTGCAGCCACCGCCTGCGCTCCTCCTGCCGCGGTGGGCTCGCCGGTGGGGCGAAGCAGACTCGGGGCTGGATCCTCTTGTGCCGGGCGTCCGGCACCGATTCTCTCCCGGCTTCATCGTCTCGGCTGGGCTGGGATTTCAGGCCCTGGGAAGGAAACATTGCCCCTGTGATAGGAAAATTATGGACTAATGCCCAGTAAGGTGGTTATAAAATCCTAAATCCTGTTTATTTACTGTCCGGTACAGATGTGTTAAGCATCTGTGCTCTGCACATTACTTACAAAAGTAATCACTGATCAGATTGCAAGGCAAACTTTTTTCATAGCCTGACTCTTATGTGGCTGTGGGTTGAGAGCACAGATGCCTTTCCCTGTTATTTAAAAACAAGAGAATAAAGCCTTTATGTATTATCAAAGTGGTAGCTAAGTAAGCAAGCGGGGGGAGAAGGGAGTGGGAATTACAAGGAGGTGTCAGAAGAGCTGTGTTTAGTATTGTCAGCAGGGCTTTGTTTTTGCTTTAAATCTTGCTTCCCCCGGATCCGAGGCTTTTTGTGTGTGCTTTGCCTGGAGACAAGCTCCTGCCACACGTTCGCTGCCCCCGACCTCCCCAGCGGAGCCGATGCTCCGTGTTCAGTGCACGGATTGAAAACCTTTCCATGCGTGAAGCTTCTCAGTGTGTCGTGTAACACAGAAATCGGTCAAATCCAGAGAACTCAGTAACTGCAAGCCATGAAAGCACGTGGTAATGAGCACAACGTTTGGGTTACTGGCTCTTTTTCTCCTTCAGAAATAATTAATAACTTTGCTGTCACTCTCCACACTGAAGGCCACGGTCTGTTCTCAGTAGCACTGGAAGAAATCTGAAGAAAAACCGTTCAGGATCACGCTGCTGAAAGGGGACAAAACGTCTCC
The DNA here is from genome assembly GCA_013398815.1 of Ibidorhyncha struthersii. Classification (NCBI taxonomy): domain Eukaryota; kingdom Metazoa; phylum Chordata; class Aves; order Charadriiformes; family Charadriidae; genus Ibidorhyncha; species Ibidorhyncha struthersii. The sequence continues at coordinate 109,101 of VZSZ01000449.1, read as the reverse complement.
CTTTGAACACTGAAAATTGCAGTTATGAAAACCTGTTGCTATTGCTCACCTAAAAGCGTGCTTTATCTTTCACTTGTGTTGGCTTAAAAACATACATTTTTGTTTAAGTCTTCTAATTCTCAACTATTTATGGAACTAAACTGCCTTTCATAGAGAGAATGCAGATCACATAGGGGCTGGAAATTTCACGTTTCCAGCACTTCATTATGTGTCTTGTTCTTTCGAATCTTTGTCGTGTTCTCACGTTGCCTTTGCTGTTTCCCGTTTTACAATGTCACCGTGAGCAGCGGAGCCCCTGGGCTGGACGGTGGGCTGTGTCCCTCGGCGCCCCTCTCCCGCCTGGGCGAGCTCCGGCGCCTTTGCTGGCTGTGCCCGTCGAGGTGCTCTCCGCTGCCCAATGCAGCCGTGGGGTAAGATGAGATGTAGAAGCGGGTACGACTTTTCCCGTTGCTTTCCCAGGGACCTGCTCTCCAGCCGCAGTTTCAGATACTTTGTCCTTCACCAGAGACTAGGAAGCATCTTTAAAGCTGTGTTTTTTGTTAATGTGCAGTTTCTACCACCTTACCCTAGGATCCTGTAACGAGGCACCCACGGTAACCGTGAACAATAACTTCCTCTGTGTGACGTGGCTAAAAGTTGTCGAGAAGTAACGCGGGGCGCAGTAGCAGAGGGACGGCGGATGGTGTGTAAGCGCGAGGCGCTGTGCGTGCCGGTGTATGGTACCTGTGCTGCAGGGAGAACAGCGAGCGCTGAGCTCTCTTTTGGCGTTTGTGTCCTTAAGTGAAGAGAGGCAGGAGAGCTCGCGAGCGGCTTAACTTCTCCTAACAAGAGAAGATAAATGTCAGTGTCCTCTTTCCCTCTCCCACTGTTCTGCAGGAATTAAATTGCTTTAGGTGACAGTTACGGAAAATTAAAAGTGCTTAGGATGTGTGGGAACAGGCGGCTCTGAATACTGCGAAGCAATGAGATATGTCAGTGTGTGAATGTTGATGTGCTAATTTACATCTAGTCTATTGTTCAGGGTCCTTTCCAATACCTGGGACTAGTAAAGAGCTGCAGACACTGAATGATGTTCAGAATTCAGCGGTTTGCTGGTTTGACTGTGCACACTGAGTTAGCCGTGCTGTGTGTTTAAGTTAAACAGCAATGTAACGTGTTTACAGCTCAGCTGACAGGTCTGGAAGCTGATAATTTTCATGTATTTCTGGTTCTGGCGCACCAGCAGAGAGCGGATGGGCGTCCGAGGCTGACGGGGCTCTGAGTAGCTCTCGGGTTAACCTGCAAAAGGCTGTTCCAGCATAGAAAGTTACTCGTTGACCCGGGTTTTCATGTCGCTACAGCCTAGCTGTCCGAAGATATAAGTGATTTTACATATTGATAGGGGTAATATGCTGGTTGCAGCGTATTGGAGCTCTGGAGAAAGTGCTCTGCGTAGCTCTGAAGCAAAGCGGTGAGGGTAAGAGTAAAGACGCAGAAGTGCGATGTTGTGTAGTTTCATAGATGTGGTGCATTGCTTTGGGTCTCCCCCTTTCTGGATGGTCTGTACAAGGGAAAATACAGCTGTCTGCCCTCCAAAAAATGTTTGTTTCTTCCTTTCAGGTTAAATCCCTGACCAAAACCACCCACCACACACAGGAAAAAAACCCCTAACAAACCCAAACAAAACCCACAGCTAAATGAAAGTTGGCACCGCTGCTTAAAATACTGCCTTACGATACGTGTCCTGTGAATTTANCAGGGAAACTCAGTAGTAATGGAAGAAAATTACACTGAAAATAACTATTGTAGTATGTAGGAACTTAACACCCAAGACACTTCCTAGCGTTTAATGTTATCAGCGTATAGGCGGGATATTCAGTATAAGAGCATGTGAAAGTACTTACTTAGGTCCCCTTTTATGGTCGTTTGAAGAATTATCAATGATGTGTTTTCAATTTTAGTACTGGGATGTACTGACCAAAGTCAGAAGGAAGGGGCTTGGAAGGGCTTGGGCTGAAGCTCAGGTGCCTCCTCAGAGCGAGCACTTCTCCGTGAGGATCAGGTAAAACACTTCTGGAGGTGTGGGCTGCGACGAATGCTAATGACAATTACCAAAACATGAAGTAAATTATATAGTTGGAAAGTCCCCTTCATTAGATGTCAGTTAATCATCCAGGAGACCATCTGGGTCAGTCAAGATCCTTCAAAATCTGTTTTCTGCCGACCGCACGAGTAGCATGGTACGTGTACACAGCTCAGGAGCCACTGTATGGTTTGTGGAACACGTTTTTATTTTCCCTGCAAATAGCGTTTTATTGCTACTACAGTTTCTGCGCTATTTCAGGTACAGAAAAAACACTTGCAAAGCACTGGATAGCAAGCGTGCTGCCGAGGCGTGATGCTGCCCGTCAGCGCGTGCTGCGGACACCCACAAGCCGCTGCCATGAGAAATGGAACCTGCCCAAGTGCGCCCATGGCTGCGGCGCGGCTGGGCTGTGCACCCGTGGCTGCGGGGCGTCTGGCTGTGGCAGCCCTCCCTCCCGCCGTGTGCGCAGGCTCAGCCACCTCCCGAGTCAGACCATCGATGGGTAAATCTCCTCTTGCCGTCGCTGCCACTGATGTTGGCTGGACACAACATTACCTCTATGACTCAGTGCGTTTTTGCTGTCAGAAGGATGTTACATCTCTTCTGAAAGACCTTTTTTTAAGCTGTGGTATGTAGCACGCTAAATTACCTTTTAAAACAAATGTCATATAATCCACTAGAAAGCTATATACTGCACATTCGCTTTATATTTCACTGGTTCCCCCAGTCTTAATGGAAACTGGCAGGCAAGACTGGAAAGTAGGAAACACAGAAAATTGCATACCTTGGAGTTGGATTGTTCGCACCGTAGGAAAACGTGCTTTATGCTTTACAGAAAATAAGGCTAAAGCCTGGTCCCAAATAATTTGCACTTTAAAGGCGCGATGCCGCATGCTGTAATCACATGCATAATTCATACACATTCAAGCAGTCCCCGTAATTTCATGTTCAAGCCTGATTCTAGATTTGCTCAGGACTCTGCGCCGCCATCGATCAGTGGCTCCTCCGGCACAGAAAGCAGCTTGGCAGGACCTTCGGTGCCGGTTGCGTGTCTCCCTAAGGGCTGGGAGGTTCCCGGTCATCCCCGCTCGGGTGGACTGGCCCGTCACTCCGATGGTGTCCAGAGCATGGTGACTCCTGGGGCTGACCTTGGCATGTTTTCGTTTACTTTCATACATCGTTGCACCTTTAACCGGTAATAAACACTAGCGGGAAAGTCAGCGTGGGATTGAGCTGTTGCTATGAGCTCAGCACAACGCTTCGAGTTCCCCAAGTGGCAAAGATGTCTGTGCGAGATGTGAGCCCGTGTTGTGGGAAGAGACGCAGATAAAGCAGCGCGTGGTGGGCAGTGACGGGGGGCTGGTGAGCAGCTGACTGGGTTTCCCTCCCCAGTGCGCGAGTGTGCTCGGCTCGCTCCTCCAACACAGGTCCTGGCCACGGCCCTCCACCTTCTGGCTGCGGCTAATCCGTGCGTCAGACCCGCTGGCCCTCTGGAAGCTGCCCTAAGTTGTCAGTCGCTGCTGGGACACCAACGTATCGGGGATTTGTGATAGTCCCTCGGTAACACCTGAAAAACCGGTGGCAGCAAAAGGGCTCAGTCGTCAGCTCTGGTACGGTCTGCGCAGTGCGGGGCGAGGGCGGGCTGCTGCGGGCACTTGCAGTCTCTGTGCGTTTTCTTCAGTTGGTTTCTATTGCACGTTAAATGCCACAGCAGGAAAACTGCAAGCAGGTGTCAAAACAAGCACAGTTTTGACGAGGCGAACTTAGGGATTGATTAATGAATATTTTCAGCGTGTTGTATATTTTTCTACGTGGCTTTCTGATGTAAAGATCAATGTGTGAAATTATTTTAAAAATAACGGGTTCCTTTTAACTAGAACAAATTGCTTCTGTTTATGAAAATGGTGAGTAGCGTCAACAAACAATTCAATCACTGATTGCCCCTCAATAATACTTTGGAAATCATTTTAGTTACTGTTTCCTGCGGCCTTGGTTTGGATTTTTCTACGCGCTTAGTTCAGCAGCTCCAAAGGTACCCCCGCCTCACCCCCTCCTCTCTCTGAGAGGCCTCTGTCCTCCTCCTCCTCCTCCTCCTCCTCCCTGCGGCGAAGCGAGGGCTTTCCGGTGCCGGCTCTGCTCATACTGTCCCACTGAGGCTGCACAGGGGTTTGTTCCCGGGGTAAACCAGTGCTGGCAGTGGTGTCGGGAGTGGGCGGTGGGGATGCTGAGTGAGTGCAGAGCCCTGGGGGATGCGCTCGGGCCCCCCAAGCCGTCCATGCTCGGGTACCAGTGCCCGGAGCTGCCGTGCTGTGCGGTGCGAGCAGGGGGGGTCTCTCCCGAGGGCCGTCTCCGCTCCCCACGCATGCACCGCTGCAGTTTGGGGGCTGCACCCCCCAGTGGTACCTGCTGCAGCCGGAGGGGAGGGCGATGCCTTCCGCTCTGCGTGCTGCTGCAACAGAGACAAGGTTTCCCTCTTTCTTGTGTTTGAAGTCTTTTTCAGGAGATCATGTCTTTCCAGAGTGAGTTGGTACGTAACTGTTCAAGAGAGTTTCTCACCACAGCAATAGGATGGCTGCTTTCCCCAGAGAAGTTGAAGTTGGTGAATAATTCTGTTTGACATCCCTGCTGTCTGTGAATTTGGGTCTGCTCTCTTGTTGTCAAGTTGAAATGAACCCTGAGTGGTTGTGGTCATCCATCCCGCGCTCTGGCAGGTAGGGGGTGGGCAGGCTCAGCGCCCGCGACGCTCGGCTCGTGCAGATGCGTCAGTGTGGTCTGTCCACTGGGTGAATCTGATCTGACACCTCCAAAATAAAGAAGAGATTTGTTGTTGACTTCAGGGAGAACCGAAGGAGATCAATGCTCCTACCTGGGGTCAAGCCTACCCCGGCAAAATATTTTCAACTATTCATGAATCTCTTGTGGCTCTTTTTTCCTTTTCAGATTTATCGGCATCGCAGGCGCGTGTGACTAACAGCCACTCATTTATACTGGTTTGGTCCTAATTGTTCCTTCTTTGCAAAAAGGAGACCCTTCCATCACCAGAGCTGTGTGAAATACCTCGCCTGACTTGATGTGTGGCAGAATGCAGAAGGTGCGTGGGGACAGCGGCAGTCGTATGGAGACTGACACCCCCCCGGCCTCAGCAGTGCGCTCTGTCCTCCCCCGGTCCTGGCGTTTGCCGGTCTCGGAGCCGATGGCCCCTGGTGCCCTGCGCTCCCGCCGGGCTCATCGTGGTGTCGGTGCAGGCTGGGCCTGCTCGGGATGGTTTGGTTTCCTCCCAAACCTTCGGTGAGCTGCCGGCGCTGCTGGCCCACGGAGCGTGTCCCCTCTTCGGCTGTATTTGTCAAAAACGTGTGGGTCAGTTGAGTCTCAGCGTTTCCCAGAGGCATTAAAATGCTGCGGCGGCTCTGATGAGCAGTGCATCCGTGGATCCCAGCGGGAGGTATTTTGGGAGCGTGTCTGCTGCTGGCGAGCCTCCGGGACAAAGATAGGACCGTGCGCCTAAAATAGCGCCCTGGAGCCAGGCGCGGTGCAAACCCCACCGGTGGCTGCTCTTGGGAAGAAAATCCAGAGTTTGTTTTCAAGTCGTCATCGCTGTGTTGACAGGGCTGTCGCGGGGAAAGCTATCTCAACCGGGAATGTATAAATTAACTCCAAGTACGATGTACACACATGCTGATACCGCACATTGCTCACGTCGCAATGTAAGTAAATAAGGGAGTCCTTAACTTTTAAATATATATATAATTGCCTGCCTGTTGAAGAAAAGCCTTTTTAGTGTTGTAGTTCAGTGCACGCTCTCCTCTACAGCTGTCTGTTGGGAGCTCCTTTGGAGCCGAGGGCACGGCGTCAGTGACGTGCTCCGAGGGGCAGCAGCGCCGCTCGGGGCTGCGCCGGCTGCGACAGCGAGCGGTGCGGTGCGAGGTGACCCTTCCCGGGCAGCACAGCACCGCCAGGCTGCTCCTCAGCCCTGCAGGAATTCACGGCTGGTGCCACTGCATTCATTAGTATGCATACGTTAAAGAAAAAAACAACCCCAAACCAGACATCAGCTGGATTTCCATGGCGCTAATCCATCCAGTTGCCAAGAAATGAATACGGCTGACAACTCCAGCCCTTTCTCATGAGATGTTTTTTTTTTTTCAATTTTCTTTATGGTGCTCAAGTGGAACGAAATGCTGTAGCAGAGACCACCCGTAAGGGCTGTAGTTGCGGTATATGCAGCAGTACTAGAGTTACAGTATAGATGTGTTAAAAGCAAGAAAACCGCATTTCATTTTTAAGTGTATCATTCATTGCATCTCCTGCTTCTTAGGCACCTACGGACGATAAGCAGTGATGGAAATGTATCTGTTAACGGAACTGCTGCTGTGTTAGTGTCTGCTTACCTTCACGTTAAAGCCAAGTGGTCAGTGCTCGTAACCCTAGAGATTCACTGCCGCCACAGAAAGGTGGGCAGCCTGAGCTGGCCGATGTTTAAACAACTTTTTTTGGTTCATTTCCGCAATGTTCTGATAGTTGTTACCAGCCGCTGTGAAATCACAGGAGGAACAAGGCAGTCTTTCATGTCCCACAACTGAGTTTGCTGGGGTGGCGAGTAGTAAAAGCCTCTTTTGATTAAAAAGCAGAAGCAGCTGATTGTAGAAAATATTCTTGGAGGCTCGTTGTTACAAAGAGTTCTTGTCTGAGGGCTGTTACACACTGAGTCCACAGGAAACTGATGTATCTGCATTTATTTGGAAACAGCAATGATAATCAGGAAACATAAAATAAATGATAGAATATGAGATACTGAATAGAATAATGATGGTTGTTCCCTAAAAGACCCATTTTTTTCTGTCTTGGACCTCTTAAAGGCTCTTTCGTAATTAAAAAAAAAAAAAAGGTAATGCTGAATGGTGTCTTGTTCTCAGCCATTTTTAAGTTCTCACTTGAAACCCAAATGCTCTGTGCCCTCATCAGGTGTGTAATAAAGGGTGTACAAATGAGGGGGTGTTGGATGAAAGACCCGACGGGTGACCGAGAAGCCACCAGTACACCTTGACTGCGGTAGTTGCGTAATGGCAGTGCCGTGGACGCCGACAGTGCAACTGGAGGGAATTGGGCAGAGAGGCGGTTCCTGCAGGAAAGAAGTTACGGTTAAACAGACGTGAGGGAGCGGAAGAAGGAGAAGCTGTTCTGGTGGAAGTGGTGGATCGGCAGTGCGTCACCGGGGGACTGGCGAGAGCGTCCCTGGGGCTGGTGGCCCGCGGTGCCCCGGCGTCGCTGCGCGGCAGCACGGGGACACCGGCCGGTGGTGTGGGCAGGCGGGAGGAGAGCAGGGACCTCTCCTGGGCAGGGAGCGGGGGTCACCGAGCGCCGCTGCTCCACGCGGAGCGGGATGTCGCCTGCCTGCGGGGGCCGCACCAGGTCGGGGTGCAGCCCGCGGTGCCGCAGGCTGTGCCAGCCCCACGCTGCAGTGTGAAGCGCGGGGTGCGCTGCGGGGAGCCGGGGGGCTCCGCTCCTCGCCTGGCCGTGCCTGCCCGTAGCACGGGACGCTCGGGGGGGATAACTCCCACGGTACAAACAGCCGCAGCGCTATTTATCCTAAAAATACAGGGGACTTTGCCTGCTCGCGTGTGATCAATCACACGCCAGTTTCCGCTGTGAGGCTAATAATTTTTTCACAATACCTCAGCGTTTGTTTCTGCATAAAACACGAAGTCAAACAAGAAGTCGGTAGCTCCTTTTCTTTTCAGCTCTGAGCAGCCTTCGTTGCTTTCTTGAGGTATACAGAAAAAATATGCCAAGTCTGAGGACTTCAATTACCTACGGTTTCTGGATTTAATGTGGCTCACTCTTTCGTGGAAAAGCATTGTTAATTATTAATATTGGTAATTTTCCCATTAATTAATGTTTAAAATCTTCCAAATGTGGTGTCAGGGCCTTTCCAAGTGATGTGGTACTAAGATTAGCGGCGATCTATGTACTTTGAGTGTTATTGTGAGCCGTTTCCCTGATGTTTTAATACAAAGCATAGGGTTTTTCCTTCTCCAAAATGGCTCCATCTCTCTTAGATGTGTTTGTGTGATTGCACGTCAGGAGTTGGGATACTGTTACAGCATGATAAAGTGCATTGGATTTCACGTTAGCAACTGGTGCATCTCTACAATTACTCTTGCTGCTCATTATTATCTTTATTTCCATAGCAACCAGAAGGTCTGGTCGTGGACCCACCACTGCTGTGCGCGGTGCTGGGGAAGCACAGGAGCTGCAGCAGGATCCCCGGTGCCGGTTCCTCCCGTACTCCCGGCTGTTTGGGTACCGGTGACGCTCGGCGCTGTCAGCAGGGCTTTGTCTCTCCGTTCGGCAGAGCTCCATCAGAACTCTTCCCATCCTGTAAAAAGCTACTAAAACATTTTTTTTTTTCTCATTTTTCTTAACCAGATAGCGTCACTCCGTAAATTCCTGTATGGTTCCTACTGCGAGTCGGAGCTCTGAGCCATCCAAACGCCCCGGCTCCACGCGTGGTCATACCGCAGCGCAGGAGGGGAGCCAGGCAGGAGTGTCTCCTGCCCTTCAGTCTGCATCTTGACAAAGGAGCGCCAGCGTCCCTATGGCTCTTAGCTTGTCAGCCTGTTACTGGTAATACGACCTGACAATCCTTAAAAAAAAAAAGACTGGAGAATCTGTTCTGCTGCAGTCTCGGGGCACTGCCTTCCACAGGTTGACTTGCTATATAAAGAAATAGTCTGTTGTTTCTAAATTTATTCTGTTAATGTCACAGGGCATAAAGAAAAATAGCAAGAATAAATTGATGTTTACGGCAGGGAGTGATCCAGGGAACAGGCCAGTTGTGGCCATACCCGTCTGGCCGGGCGCTCTTTGGATGTTTGTTCCTCTTTCTGGTTAATTGCTCCAGCCTGGAGAGTCATCTGCATGTAATTAAATCTGCATGTTCCGCTTCGGACATTTCTCCTCTGTGCACTGTGCAATTCACTCTGATTTTAAGCAAAATCCAGGCATTGTCAAAATTTTTAAAGGCACAAAAAGGGGAGCGAAGCTGCATGCTGAGGCGGCGGCGGGACAGTGATGGGGTGGTCGCCTTTCGCGGACAGAGTCATGCGCCCACGGCAGTGCCGGCACATGCCGAGGGGAGGACAGGAGCCAGGGCAGGAGCTGAAAGCACCTCCCAGGCTTCGGGGACACCACCCCGGGGCTTTTGTTAGTGTCCAGGCCGTTGCCAGTCTCGTGTAGGGGGTTTGCAAACCTTGACAAAATCTGTATACAGGTGTCGTACTGCCCTGAGTGGTCTCTCCGATCGGCACCATCGGAGTGCTCTTGGCTCTTCTCTGCCGCCAGCGATAACCTTCTCACTGGACAGGGAAAAGGTCAGATCTGTAGCTACAGTGGAGAATAATCATTACACTGAAGAAATTCATAGAGCCATAGAATGATTTGGGTTGGAAGGGACCTTAAAGCTCATCCAGTGCCGCCCCCTGCCCTGGGCAGGTCCACCTCCCCCCAGCCCAGGGTGCTCCCAGCCCCGTCCAACCTGGCCTTGAACACCTCCAGGGATGGGGCAGCCACAGCTTCTCGGGGCAACCTGTTTCAGTGTCATCGCCTATGTGGCCATAAATATAGGCACATCTGAAAAAAAAAGTAATTCTTCTCACCAGGATATGGATGTAACCTATCTGGACATCTTCTTGCCCTCAGATACCCTTCAGCTTGTCATACCCTGGTGTTCCTCATATGGACCCGCTGTTGGGAGTGCAGTCAGGGTTGTGCAGTAGACCCAAGATGAGATTTCCCGTGTCTACCATAATTGGAAACTCAGCTCTCCTGAGTTTCTTTTTTAAGCCTGGTGGGGAAGCCCCAGTGCTTGCAGGTTCTTTGTGCACTAACATGTTGCGAATCTTGCATAAGGTTTATTGCAAAAGTAGGTCTTGATAGAACTACGTTGGATGGGCTTTGAGCTCAAGCAGAGCCTTTTGAGTATTGTCAAATATATGTCCCACATAAACTCCTCCTGCAAGGGCTTCGGAGGGTGATTGATACACCAGGACGCAGGGATGCACCTACCCGCACCTGAACTCTGATTCTTTTATTTGCCTCTGACCACACCGAGCTGTGGTGCCAGCACCGTCCTGCAGCCACGCTCTGCAGGAGGAGCCCCGTGTTTAGACTGTGTTGGTTTGTCCTTGGTCACAAGTGCCCCTTGGGGCCCAAAGTTTTCTTCTCCGTAGGTCTGCGGGTGTCCGGGTGTCACAGTCGGTCGATTCGCCTGATGGGAGGGGGTCCCAGAAGTGACCTGTTAGACCATGTCGGAAGTGCCCTCGGAATTGGTCTTGGACCTCTCAGGCCGGGCTTTGCCCCCGTGTTGGACTCGTGCCCCCGCGCTCGGCAGCGGGAGCAGGGTGGGCGTCACCGTGGGCGCACAGTGGGACTGCGCAGCCGGTCCGTGGGACGCTGCAAAAATGCAATGCGGGAAGAGGCGGGAAAATGGTACCTAATTCTTCTGCTGTCTGGAGCTTCTGTTTCTTTTAGAGTTACCACCGAGGATTATTTTAAACTCATCTCTCTCTGTCAGTCTGTCTGACCCGAAGCTCTTTCCCCAGTGTGGCACGGTGAGTGTCACCGGACACCAAACCCGCAGCCTGTTTGTGTCCCACCTGCGCAGTTTGAGTTGCCGTAGGTGGTTTTATGAGGATCAGCGTGCCCCGAGTAGGGCAGCACACTCAAATCCCCCTTTTTTCCCTCTCTATGTGTGTGTGTGTCTGGTGGCCACGTTGCTGCGGTGGGGGCCGTGTCCCACTGCTGGTCAGGGCCGTGGAGGTGGCTTTGGCGCCGGGGATGTGCAGACCCGCCGGCCTGGCTGGGATCAGCCCGTAATTAAAATGCACTGCATTTGGAGGGTAGGGAAAAGCCATTAAGAGGCACTCCGCTGAGGATGCCTGGGTGATGCTAATTACTGGCAGTTAATTAAAAAGCAAGTGAGAGGAAAGCTCTTTCGGGGACTGGAGCGAGGGTGTGGGGTGCCTTGCTCTGTTGTTCTCCCTGCATCTTCTGGTCGGAACCACACGCGGCTCCGCGCTGGGGCTCCTCCATCTCAGACCTAACTCGCGTACTGCAAGAGGCACGTCCTTCGGCGCGCGGGCAGCCCGCTCCCCTGCCGCGACACCATGCCTGGTGTCCTGGCGTCCTGGTGTCCCGGCACCTGGCCCTCACTCATCGCCCAACCTCTTCTTCCATCCACTTCCATCCACCTCCCAACACATTCGTTCCTCTGTTTCCACTGCGAATCTATATCAGCAAATGAGCAAAATAAATGTTGCTTGTTTGTTTTGACAATTACAGTACAGATTTAATTACGATCCTTCTTCCGCATATACTGCTGAATGTTATGTGGTATGTTTGGCGTAAACAAAGATGTTCTGCTAATGTGAGATATGGTTATTAAAGACACACTGTCGCGCCGAAGCCTAGTTGCTGAAAGTGAAGTCAGCTGGAGCTGAACTTCCAGCGGGTGGTTTTCTGTGTGCATTTTTTGCAGCCCACGTGCAAGGAAGAAGCAGATGCTGCGCAGAGACGTCACTGAGAGCGACTGGGTGAACCTTGGGGAAGTGAGCTCAGGACGCTGAAAGATAAGAAAGAGAGAACACCACTGCCGTGTCTTCATTGACTTTGAGTTAGCGGCTGCAGATATCATAGCAGGAATACAATATTTAAGTCTGGGAGGGAGTTCTCTGTTCAGAACAGTGGGTATCTTCAGCTGTCACTTACCATGAAAAGGGCCTGATTTTCCTGCTAATCACTTTTTGCCTTTGAAGGATCTGTTTTAAAGTCTGAGCCTATTGTGTCGATATGAAAGCATTGTCTTGCGATGGTAAATTGGCAATGATTTTGCATTTCACAATTAGTTAACAAGGAATCGCTTACAATGTGTGCGTCTTTCAAAATACCGTTGAGATGTGGAGCACACGTTTGACACACTGCTAATTAAGAACAGGATTTTCAAAAGCTCTCGGGCGACAGTTTCCATTTCCCCTCACTCGGTGGGGCCGTTGACAGAGATGAGGACGAATTACGCCAAGGGTTTGGATTTCTTTCTGAAAAATACTTTGGGACTGCAGGGTGATTGCGGGGGGCTGAACAGCCCACTGACCGCATTTCAGACACCCCCGGCCGTCCCCGGGGCGACCAGCCCTTATCCCCCTTATCCCTCTTACCCGCCTTATCCCCCGGTGCTCTGTGAGCGCCCCGCACTGCTGGCGAAGGTCGCTCTCCCCATTACATCTTGTCAGAAAACCTCTCAGGGAAGTAATTTGAGGGAGTAATTATTTCTAGAGATTCTTGTCAAATTACAGAGAGTCTTTAATTAAATGAGTGTCCGTTACTTAAGGGCAATTATGGAGAGAAAATTCTTACTTCTGAAAGAGGCAAATCTCCAGTTTCCTAACAAAAATTTGCCTTGTAAAATAATAAGATAAAGATAGCTTATTCTGCTCCAGAGCTGAAGCCTAAAAGAAATTAACATCTATCCTTGGGGGGATTTCATTTGGAAAGTGTAAGACCTTTGTGTTAGCTTTCTGCAGGCGCAGGCTATGGAAGGAGTCGCAGCGGCACAGTGCACCGTAGCGGCTTCTTCCCGGCTGGGACGGATCCGTCCGTGCCCTCTGGAGGCACCGAGGCACCGGCTGCTCTGCCGCTGCCTGGTGGAACATTTCCCGACATTTTGGGATGGGCGGTGGGTGAGCTGTGTCCCCAGAGGGGTGAGGAGCGGGTGCCGATGGCAGGAGGTGGCGCCGACGGCGGGGGCGCAGCAGCGGTGCCATATCTTCCCCTCCCGCGGGGCTGTGGCGGGGGCCCCGCGCGGGGGGGGGGGGGGGGGGGCGC
>VZSZ01000449.1:35261-96086 GCA_013398815.1 Ibidorhyncha struthersii | reverse complement strand
GCCCGGGGGGTGGCGTGAAGAGCCCCCCGGGCTCGGGGAGCCCCCCAGGTCTGTGTCCCCGCCAGCCGCTCGCCACTCGCCCCGACGTTGTCTGCATCTCGTTGCAGAGTTTGGTTGGGCAACAAGCGAGAGAAAATGGCCCAACCAAATGAGAAGCAAATGAGTGTTTTTAAAATCTGCCTTACGTCTTTCGGGTATTTTTATCGTCTGCCTCATTCTAACGGTCTCGTCTGAGTCATCTCATCCCCAGTTTAGATTTATACTCCTTTCTGCGCCTACTCCCAACAGGACCTGATTCCACCAAGTACAGCAGGCGCTGGCCTGGCTGGAGTCATGCAGGACTGTCATTATTAAATCATGTGGGCATTGGATCGGGGAGTTAGGAATGTTGGTATATTTTATTTAGCAGCCTTCTGAATTTAATGAGTGTCCATAATACGTTAATTCATAATTTATCATAAATAAAGACAGCAGATTAGGTCGCAATTTAATTATCGCTTCTGTTTGTAGCTGTTGTGGGGTTTGCGGAGCAGCACACGCACAGGAAAAGGGCCCCTTCCTAAACGGCAGCCCTTCCTCTGAGCAGTGAGTGAGGGGAACGGTCCCGCTCCTTCCAGTGGTGCTGCCCACAGGAGCAACGTCTTCGCTCCGGAGGGTTTGCAGGACCATGTTTTGATTTCCACATGCATGGATGGCATGAGGCCCCTGCAAAGCTGTTACTGCAGTCACCCCATCCTTGTCGACGAGGTGCTCTCATCTTCTGCTCTCCTTCCACAGCCACTTGGTTTCTGCTTATTTAACGAACAAGAAACCCCTCCAAGTGGAGACAATGGACAGCTGCACCGCTCGTTTTATTCCAAATGGTGAATATTATATTTATGATAGAGAGATCCAAATACGGCCCATCTGTTATGTGTTATTAAGCTGTTCACTTCATCGAGAAGAGAACGTTTCCGTATCTCTCCTGTGATGTTCACATGAAGAGCTGAGTTTTTAAAGGTGTTTAATGTTTTTCTTTTTGGGGCAGATGCCAACAGGTGAGAAATTCCACGAAATCACGCGCTTCGTGCTCCCGAAGCAGCAGGGCTGCCAGCGCGTGGCGCGGAGTCTGCCCTGGTCTCAGGCGTAGCTGCGTGTGCCGTCGGTTCTGTCACCGTGGCGGCTCGCGGTGCCCTCCCCTGCGTGCTCGCGGGTCCGCCAGCCCCGGCGGCGCGCTCCTGTTTTACACCTCTCTCTTCTGGCTACCGGGGTCGTAGTGCAAAGTTGCCAGATGCGTTGAAACCGTGCAAAACCAGGTGGAGCCGTCTTGGGAGCGCGGCTGGGCTGCTGGGGTGCTGCGGGAGGCGGCTGCTCCTGGTGCCGGCGCTGCTCCCGACGGCTGCGCGGGAGGGCCGTGGCTGAGCCCCGGGGACGTTGGGGAAAGCATCACTTGTTCCCTTCAACATCTTCTTGTCTGACCGCGCCGCACGCGGACCCACCTCAGGGCGGCCATCGGCTGGGCTGAGGTTTGGATGCTGAACAGGGGTTGCTCGGTTGCAACGTGGTTAGAGATGGGTGATACAAAAAGCTTTAAGAAGTGGAGGAGGAGTTTGTTGCCACAGGGCTTTAGTTTTGTGTTGAGCGTAAGGGGAGCAGTCAGATGTAATCAAGAGAGAGCTAGAAATAGTCCGGAGATACCGTGCTGTCTTTCCCTCTGAAAGTATTAAGAGTTTTGTGATTGATTTCAGGGGAAACAGCACCGGAGACTGAAATGAAAGAAAGTTGTGGAAGATGGAGTAGGTCAAAGATGAGATGGTTTAAAGGATCAGTGAGCTGAGAGTTGCTAAGAATAGCACACGCCAGGGACAAAGTGAAGTGTCAGGTAGTCCGGTGGGATGCTCCTGCAGATGCGGCATCTCTGGTGCTGACAGCAGCGCTGAAGTGATGAGTGATTTGGAAGAAGTTGGTTAGAGAGCAGCTCTGGAAGGAAAGAAGTTGTGCCTGGAACTGGTGGGGGCTTGACCAGCAGTGAAGCCGTGGCTGGGAGCGCTCGGCTCCGCTCCCCAGGGCGCTGCAGCTGCTTGGGGAGGGACCGGAGGGCACCGCTGCTGCTGACCAGGACCTCCCACACACGAAGACTGGGTGAGGGACTCGGCCTTTGGTCTGGGACAGGAGGACAGTGCCAGAGGGAGGGAGGGGGCGCCTCTTTCTCCATCTCCATTGGCAGCAGAACAAGCGATAGCTGATTTAATAAACAGGAAGGAAATAGTCTTTGGACGTTGTGGAGGACTTCCCAACTGCACGGCCGGCCGGTGCCGCGGACAGGCTTCGCGGGTGGCCGCGGTGTCTGTGGGCTCAGGGAGCGGTGCTGCCCGGGTGCTTTGGGCACGGTGCCGCTCCGGGAGCCTGGGACAGCCCCTGGCTTCTGGACGCTGCTCTGTCGTCCTGGGAAATCCGTGTGGAAAACTCATCCGTGCAGCTGGAAACCTGCTCAAGGCCTGGCTTCTCCTTCTGTAGAGCTTGCTGGGATCACCAGCTGAGAAAGGGGATTTCTCGGTGACGTTAATTCATCTCACAGTACTTCAGTACTTCAGTAAAGTCTCGTTTTTCATCTGGCGGACTAGGGTGGACTGTGGAGAGCACAGTGCTGGAGCAGAGCAGAGCCGAGCCGAGCCAAGGCGAGGAAGCCGTGGTGTGACAGCCGCTCCTGGGTTGGGTCCGGACGTGCTCCGTAGCCTTGCCCCCTTTCATCTCCCTTTTGCTTTATCTTGACTTGCAATGGTTTTCTGTCTGGCCTGACCATAAACTGAGCTATTTCAGTGCGAGGGTCATCCCTTTACTGTATTTGCAAAACTCTTAGCTCAGTAGAAACCTTGTCTGATTTTGAAACTCCAATAATAATTATTTTGATAGCCCAGTAATAGAGAGTTGCTGTCTCACTGATGCAGACTGATGGCTTTTTTTGTGCTTGCTTGACTGGTGATGTGTTCATATTTTTTCAGTTATTTAGTGGTTAATGTATAACACATTCTTTCCATACAAACATTATTTTTCTTTACTGTTTTTGAGGTGATGCTGGCCAAAGCCGTTGGATTAAGTCGATGGTATGAAGTATGTTGGTTCATATCTCCAGGTCTTCCGTAGTGCTGGGTTACAGACTCACCATGTCAGCATGTTTCCCTTCGACTGGGGAGACCACATAACCAGCAGTCCCTAACTGACTCCTGATTTGCAATGAATAGTGTTTCTGGACGTGGTCCCCCTACCTGCCGTGGGGAGCCGTGAGGGTCACGGGGTCTTCTCCTGGTGAACGTGCCCAGCTAGGAAAACAAAACACTCTACAAGTGTATCTGCCAACTTAATGCTTTCCCCTAAAATAATTGTGTTTTAGAAACTAATTTTCACTGAAAATTGTTTCTTAAGAATTCTTGATCACCTTGGTTAAAAAAAAGAAAAATAATTTCAGCACGCTTCAGGAATGCATTGGCACAAATATAAATTTAGCAAAGTCTGATTTCATCCACACGTGGTGCCGGCTGCCTGGCGGTCAGGGTGTTCTGCGGGCAACTTCTGCAATTTCCATTTTTATAACACACACATTACATTAAATTTTGATTCACATCTCTGACATCTAGAAAATTGCTCCTTAACAAAAGGAGCGTAATACTTGTGCTATGAAATACAGGCATGGTCTGGCCACATTTTGGATAACTCTACCCTATTCTTTTGAAAATTGGTTTTATTACTGGTAATTGGGCTAAAAGGGAGACTATTTAATCCTGGCCAACCCAACTTTCTGGGACATTAAGTTCTAATAGGCAGATATAAACTGGTCTTAATAGATGAGTGACATCATCTGGCTGCTTATTAACTATTAAACCTTGTCTCAGTAATTCTCTTGGCAACTGTGTGTGTGTTGCCATAGTTTCTTTGTTAATAGAGCAAGACATTAATGCATTTTGAATACCTCTTGCCCAAAAGACATGAGAGAACACCTTCATGTTTAAAGATACAGACTTGAGCCCATTACAAGAAGTAGGCAGAGCTCGCTTGCCGTCTGTGGACAGCGTCGTGTCCCCGCGGCTCTGCGTTTGTTGGTGTGCAGGACGGGTTTGCAGAGCCTGAAAAGCCCCGACCGTCCCCCTGATGCAGCCTACGCTTTGCAAACCCCATTGGACAGTAGTCCTGAAAAATGTGTATTGCGTGTTTAGGCAGCCTGGACCACCAAAGCGGAGATTCCCCGAGGCTGAAAGGCGTGTTTGGCTGCGGACGCTCGGGGACCCTCCAGGCCCTGGAGGAGAGGCTGGGCAGGACGGGGCTCGGCGGCCGTCCTGGGGCGCTCGGGCAGGAGGGGGCTGGGGAGCGCTGGGGGCTTACGCCTGGTGTGGGTACCAGTCCCCATTTTTCCCTTGTGCTGCTCTGCAGGGAGTAGAGCCCAAATTAGCCATACCCTTTTCGTCCCCTCGTCCTTCGTTATCCTCTGGCACCTACTCCAGAGTGCGTTGCTGGAGGGGACCGCGTGTGTGGGTGAGCCGCGCGGAGCCTAGACCTGCACAGCCACGCAGAGCCTTGTCTTGAACTTTTTGGGGACTTTCAGCAAACATAAGTAGCGTACATTTCTTCTCTTCTCCTTGTCCTTGGGATAGATGAAACTGGAGGATTAAATAAGTTGTAATAAATTCATGGCTGCTCAGATGACAGTCTCACTTAGGGAGAAATCTGTGGGATATCTGTGCAGTAGTAAAAGGCTTTTGTAAGTAATTACAGGCTTAAGGGAAGTTGTAGTGTTGGATAGTGACAAGTGGTATTTATTCCATATTTTGTTCAATATTGTAAATTACATACTTATTAAAAAAAAGGGGGGAGCAGACACAGAGCTGCATAAAGCTTCTAAACCTGAGTCCCCGGGAACCTGGCGAGTACTTGGGTGCATGTGTGGGTACAGAGCCTGTGCTAACCCTCCTCTAAGAGAAAGTTGGAAGTGAGCCGGTCTGTGCTGAGTCTGCGGATGGGGGCACGCCGGGGAGTTGCCGAGGGGGAGCCAGCCGGGGGCTGCATCCCACCGGGGGGGCAGGAGCAGCTGCGTCTCGGCTCCCCCGTTTGTACCGGAGCTCAGTGAAGTCATCCAGCAATTAACATGGCAGTTTTAAAAAGAAAAAAAAAAAAAGCCTACATATATGCCTTCGTTTACTTAAAGTGGCTGGGAGCTGCCTTTTAGGGGAGAGTTTCCTGTCTGGAGATGACTCAGTGTCAGTTCTGTTCCCCTTAGAGATGCTTTATATAAATTCCAAGCAGGTAGCTAAGACACCCGTATTGTTTAAAAAAAACGGCTTAAACGTTGCGTTGCTGGGATGCTGGATGGGATCTGTACTGCTCTGGTCTGGATGAGACAGACCCTTGTGAGCAGATGTGCATTCAAGTGCAGATGTGTGCAATTTCAGCATGACCAAACAGGCTGGACGTGGGTGTGCCAAGTGTTGTGTCATCGTAAACGGGGAGAAAACATTCACGGCAATAACTTTGTCCTGTGTTCGGAGGAATGCTGAGACCAAAATCTGATTTAATATAATGTTTCTGTTTCTTTTAGAATGTCGTCTCACTTTTTTGAAATTTTTAATTATGCAGATGGGTTGTGAATGGCAAAGCATAGTGAGTGATGAAGAGAAGGGGAAGAGCACGATTCATTCAGACTTCCGTGGTTTGTTGTGATTACCAGCGCAAGTCTCATGACAGGTTTCATTCTGTGCTTGGATAAGTGCAGTACTAGCTCGAGAGCTAACATCCTAAAATACCTCATGGAAAAGCAGCACACTAAGAGGAGGTAAAAGGCAAGGAAAAATACGGAATTTTTGGATGTGCAGGACTTTTTTTTTCCCCCCATTTTTTCCCCTGTGGCCCCACAGGTGTCTTTGTGCTGAAGCGAGTGTGGGAAGACAATGATTTTAAAGCTGGAAGGGACAAAGCAGGTCGTGTTCCCCCAGCTTTTTCAGCGAGGGTGTACATCTGTGGGCTCTGTCAGGCAGTGGCACTCCATTCATAGCACGAGCAGGAGACTTGGCCCCTCCTCTAGCAATGAGTTCTTTCCTCCCAGGGATCAATTATGGTGTGAATATGTATGTATATATTCTCCATTATATGGAGAGATATATATCCATTACAATGTCTTTTTGAATATTTCTGGATACTATTAAGCTACTTCAGGAAACATTTAGTCTTTGTCTCTCTATTTCTTAATCGAAAGGAAGCAGATTTTGAACAATTTTTTTCCCCAGGAGGGAGGAAAGTACTATTTGCCTTTAGGGAATAAGGAGAGAACACTTTCCATTCATTAAATCTAACTGGAAAGTGCTCAAGATGTCAGGTATGAAAACGGAGGCTGAGAGAAGGGAAAGGTTTTGATTTTATTCAATTGACTGTATCGTTTATCAGAATTTTTTTAAAATTTGATAATTAAGGAATAATCTAAATAATCTGTTCTCAATGCTGTTGATAGTGCAGTGGCTGCATGAGATGCACAACAGAAGACGTGGTCCAGCGAAGGGAGTACAAGGGGATTTCAGGCATTTCTGGCACTGGTACAAACTGATGAGAGGGCCACACAGTGCGTTGCCTTCCCTCGGCAGAGAAGGTTTTAATGGTCAAAGCAGTTGGCAGTGTTGCCCCCACCTGCTTGTGCAGATCATCTTTTTTAGGGATGAAACCCACCCCGTCTTTCTTGGGGGGAATTTGGCCAGTTTCAGCGAAAGCAGGACTTAATGGGTGCTTTGACTGCATATTGGAAGGTTGTGTTTAGGACACTTCTTGGGGGATTATTGCTTCGTATATTTACTTGGGTGCTTTTGGCATCAGTTATGTGCCGGGTTTGGGTTTTTTTCGTAATTTCGGGTGTGACTCTCAGTGTGGCGGTGCCGTGCGCAGTCCCGGCAGGCACACGGGGTTCCTGCCTCCCGTCAGCAGGGCTGCAGAGGCTGCTGGGGTGGCAGTGAAAATCCGCGGCTTACAGTGTTGGTGTGTTTAATATGTGTGATTTGGTTATAATGGGAGTCAGGCAGCCTGCGCCAGGGCAGGGGCTGCACCCACCGCAGCACAGCACAGTCGTACTGCTCACCTTTCCCTCTTTGCTTGTTGCCGTGAACGTTTCTACATTAAAACGTACAGCTTGTTAGCGTGCAGCTGCTACATAGCAGCAACATCCTAATTTAAGGAGGAATTGCTTTAAATCCGGTGCATCAGCAGATAGATTATCTGGAAGATAAATCGCCAGGACATTTAGCCGGGAAGCCCGTCAGCTCCAGATGGCACAACTTTCTGGTGTTTGTCATTGTTACGCTGATCGTGTTTTTTTCCCTAATACGTTTTCATTTCCGCTTGCCGTTTCCCCTCTGCCGCCGGGGTGCGGTGGGGGAGCGGGGTCGCGCTGGCGGGACCCACGGTGGCGCGCAGCTCCTCTCTGCCCGCGACATGGCGGCCACCAGCAGCGCTCCCGCCCGGCCACGGTGAGCCCGGGCATCTCCTGCTCCGCACGCAGCCCCGGGCTCTGGTGGCAGCTGACGTAGCTTCACGCTTTGCACTGTCCTGCGGCGCTCCGGGACGGTGGCGGCCACCCTCGCTGCTTTACTCGTCCCCTCCTGCGGCACCCTGGCTGATAAACCCAAATATGTCGAAGTGGCCCTGCTGCACAGGGAGGGTCATCACGGGTTTCACCGCCTGGTGGATGGGCTCGTTTTCAGGTCCTGAACGGAGAGGTGCGCTCCCCTTTTGTCGGCCTGGGGGGATCTCTCGCCAGCGGGGCTCCGATCACTGCCTGGCACGCGGGGCAGCATTTTTCTGGACACTGAGGGTTTTTCAGTTTCCTCCCGTTGTGGATGGTAACGCTGGTGTGAGTCACGTTCTGAGTGGGGAACAGAAGAGGTTGGCTGAAAATCTCACAGTTAAGTGGAGAAGAAGCGAGGAGAAGGCGGGGGGGATGGGCACATCCCCACGTGGGTGCGTTTCTGCTGAGGAGCTGCAGAAGTGAAGTGCGTGCAGCGAGGACAGGAGTGGGACGTCTTGTCTGAACCATCCTGAGAAAGGCAGAAAATGATCTGACGAGACCCTACCCGTGTTTTCATCTCTCTCTTCCATGGAAAGATGCTCCTGAGACCAGGGCCGCGGGCACCTGGAGATCAGGACTCAGTGGTCCCCGTACAGGCTGTGCAGGGGACAGACACGTCCCTGCTGCCCTTCCCAGTGCGGGGGGGGGCACAGGAGGAACTCTGTGACACTTTGTGTTGATGACTTCTTCTGCCTCTAAGCAATTGTGCTGCCATGTTAAAGAGCGAAAGTAGAGAAGAATGTGGTAGGAAATTAATTATGCTTTGAGGAGTCTTTCTGGTGTTCTCCAGGTATTAAGAGTCCATGTGAAATGTAAGAGTGAGATGACCTCTCCTGAAAACTTGCAGTCAGAAACCCTGTAGAGACCACCCGAAAGAAGTTTGTTGCAGGGCACGGTCTGTCTGGGCAGAGTCCTCCTTACCGCGTCCCTGGAGACCAGCGTGGGGTGGCCCAGGAACCCTCTGCACTTCATGGTCTCTCCTGCGTACGGCCATCCCTAGACATGAGACTTACAAAGCTGTTGCCTTTCTGCACTCATACACAAAGCTGCAGCATGTAGACCTCATGCTCTTTATTAAAAGCTCACCTTGGTCTGCAGCAGAATTGGTTCCTTTCTTTTTCCCCTCTGGGAAGAAGATTGCAAAACTCTGTTTACTATGATTTGTCGGACCAGTTTTAATCAAGAATATGTGGGTGTCCGCTGGTATACAGGTACATCTCGTCAGGGCTCAGAAATGGTCCAGCATTGTTACATCAGTATTTATTTGGCTGAAAAGCTGTACTGAATACTGGGATTTGATGATTCTACTATATGAGGTGTAAGTCAAGATATAGTGGGTATCCGTACATGTATTGGAGTCACAGTTTCAGACTAGGCAGTGATACTTTCATGTTAATATTCATATCTATATTAAGTAATAAAATATATTCACATGTACATTCTGACCATTAAGAGCATCCATATTTCTGGTTCATTGGTATTCGTGGGACATTTCATTGTACCAGACTTGTTCCGAGATGCTCGGGTGGCACTGACTTGGTTTTACCCATAACAGCCAGCGGCGACGGCTCTCCTGCCTGGCCAGCAGGCGCTGCGCCGTGGCGTTGGTGTCTGCCTGAGGCTGGGCTGGAGGGAGACTCGAGGCGGGTCAGCGCTGCTGTAGCTCCGCAGCGCTCTGGTAGGTCTTAAAACGTGTGGGGTGGCTGACAGGTCGGTGGGTTGCGGTGAGATGGAGTAATACCTGCCACGTGGAGCAGGTCTCCGTCCTGCACTACCCACACCAAGACTTTGTTCTCCAGGAAAACAATGTTCTTCCACTGTCCACGGTCAGTTCTGGGCTCCTGCAGCTCACCGAGCTGCGCTCGGCAGCTCTGGGCACGTTCAGGGCCAGACCAGCCATCGCTAGCGCGGTGGATACCTTTGGGGTAAGCAGGAGCGAGTCTTGAATAATTATTAGACAAGAAAGGGGCTAATTTAATAATGGATACTTTGACTAGCTCTTTTTGCAGTAGTGTTGGAAATAAGTGTCGCCTGCAGGGATAGAGAGCCATTTCTGTAAGAGCACCATAGTTACTTATCTCAAACTTTAAAACAATCATTTGCAACTTTCTCTTGCTGGTGTAGAAAAGTGGAAGGGATTTTACATGAATTTATCCATCTTGATCAGTGTGTTTCCAGCAGGCGCTGAGTACCAGTTTGTTACAGTATTTGAGTGGGAGGAAAGAAATGTCAATTTGTAAGTGAAATAAAACAGGAGAGGGGGAATGAAGTACAGGTAGGGGAATGGGGAAGAAAGAGCACAGTTTAACATCGGGATGTGGCTAAGCCTCTATTTTCCTTCTGTGTATGACTCTCTGGTCACGCCATCTGATGATTTTACTTGGCATGAATTCTCTGCTTTGAGAAATGGCAGAAACACAGAATTTAGGTTTCTCAGAAGGAGAAGGCTGGTGTCTGCTTAACAGGCATGAATTTTTTGCAGTCTGCAGTCTCGTTCTGGGCAATACCTAACGAGACTGACCTAGAGGATTTGCAGTCAGTCCTTTAACAATAATGTCGAAATAATTACAAATGAGTTGCTTGTTAAAAGGATTTGGTTTTGAAGCTCTTTTTGTGCCTGCGTGGGAGGTGATGGAAATGCCTCTGTACTGGCAGGAGGCACCATCTTTTGGGAAAGCTGATTCACATTTGCGGCGGGGAGGAAGGCTCGCGCCGTCCAGGCAGCGAGGTCTGCAGCCGCAGCAGGAGGCAGCCGGCAGGCTCGGTGCCGGCGGTGGGGCAGAAGGTGGTCCGTGGTGACCTACTTCTGGGGAGATGCCGGGTGTCCCCGGCGCTCACCCCGGGCACCGGGGCTTGCAGAGCCTCTGCGCAGGTTAAAGCCGTGCCGTTAGCCGCCTCTCGCTGGGTGCTGCAGTGAGTACGCACGATTCCCTCCCCAGCTGCCCAGAGCACTCCGTGCGTGCGAGGGAACGAGCGGGTGTATTTCTGAGATGTGGGTTTGCTGACACATGAAGTGGGAGTCTGGAGATCTGAAAATAGCAGCAGTGTTTTCTGAGCGGAGGGGGATCTCCGTCGGACGTTGGCAGGTCCCCGTCTCTCCCGCCGCGCCGGGGCCGGGGGATGCTCCTGNGGGCAGGGGGAGGCGTGCGAAGGCAGCGGGGTGGCCTGGCGGGTGGGCAGCACCCTGCCTTCTGCCCGCGAGAGCCGTCTGCCCTTTGCCTCCACCTGCCCCTTCGGAAAGAGCTCTGTGGTGGGGAGGAGCAGAAGGGATCCTGCCAGTCCCATTCAGAACGTACGGGACCTCCTCGAGAGGGTTTCTGTGCGCGGGGCAGAGCTGCCAGCTGGAGCCGTTCTGTGACGTTTCCAAAACAGTGCCCGTCCCCAGTTCCTGAACCTCCGATGAAGAGGAGACCAGACAAAATCTAAAAAATTGGAATTTTACCAACAAATCCTTTACTCACTGACCTCAAGAGAGTCGGCTGCTGCCCCACTCCCTGAGGATGTGCACGCGCACACGCGCACTTGGGGACTATGGGGCACCCTGGCCTTGAGCGGGTGTGTGTCACCTCACCAAGGTCTGGTGTCCCTTAGGGTAACACCGCTGAGATGTGCACATCAGCCGTAGGGAGGGCTTCTGGGATTTATACTTCGGAATTAGAGGAGATACTTTATTTTTTCTTTCTCTGAAGTGCTAGCAAAAGAGATTTTTTTTGTAGGCAGCAAATTTTGGGGGAAAAAATAAAATCCTGTTGGCACCAGTGCAGGAAAGCAGGTCAGCCGCCAGGAGAAGCAGGCATGGCTGGCTGAAGAAGGGCGGGGAAGTCTGCTCTCTCCTCTCCCCGGGTGCGTGAAGCGGGGAGCGGGAGCCGTGGCCGACATCCAGCCGACCGCACAGCTGCTGGCGCAGCCCCTGCGCACTCCGCGGCCTCTGCTGCAGCCCTGGTCGCCGGCCGCGGGACGGGAGCGGGTCCCTCCTCTGCTCCTCCTGCCCCTCTCCGCCTCTGCTCGGCAGCGCTGCCGTCCCCGCGGGCTCCTCACCGCAGCCTCCTGGCCGCGCCATGCTGGGCTGCATGCTAGTGGCAGGTCAGGCCACGCATGGCCGCCTGCGCTGCGCGCGGCAAAGCTCGTTAGAAGCAGAGCTGTGGGTTTCCCACTGGGAAACACGCTCCTGGTTCTGCCCCCGGCACCGTGGTGCCGCGGGCCCGGCACGCAGCGCTGCTGGTCGTGTTCGCGCAGCCGTTCTGGGAGCCGTGGGCCCTCTCCCCACAGCTCCTCGGGTGCCAACTTTGGTTGGGCTTGCAGTTGTTCATAAAAGCTTGGGAAATGGCACTCTAATTGAGGACTAGGCGGCTGGCCCCCGTGGGGTGCTCTAGCAAGGCTCTCCGAGAGCAGAGTGGATGATCATAGTGTAACAGTGTTACTCCGTTTGAAGAAAAATACTGTGAAACTTGGGCTTTTCTGATACTAGCAATTCTCTTTCAGTTTGTTTTTTGCTCTGGCAAGCCCGATAGATAGTACTAACCTACCAGTAATGAGCAGACTGAACAAAGGTGTTATTTGATAAGTTGATGTGATTTAAAAAAAGTTACAGAAAAGCATTTGTAGTGTATTGCTGAATATTGTCACTGTTTCTGGAAATGACAGAAGGAAACCCGGAGTTTGGATTTGTACCTTTAGTCGGTAATACCTTGATACAAGTGTAATTTTGCAGTATTTCTTTTCACAGAGTCTTGAAACAGGTCAGCGCTTTCTCAGAAAGCAGGATTTCCTAGCGTCGTTCCCAAATGTGCATTTTTAGTACCACAATCACACAGCCTGATGTTGTACTAAATAACTTCACCGGCTCTTGAGAATATGCAAATATTCTGCCTTGTGTTTCTTAGTGGCTTCAGTCTTGCAGATGTTTGTTCTCAGGAGCTGCAGCTCCTCGGTCAGGCAGACCCACCAGCATCTGGGGAGTTTTCAGGGGCGCCGTCGGCTCTGCAGCTCCTGCCTGTGCCTGTGCACGCCATCCGCTCGCCTGCTGCCCCGTGTGCCTGGGTGGGAGCACGCCGTCAGCGCACCGGCAGCGTGCCCATGCAGACCGCGCAGGGCGCTCGGGGCATGTCCAGCCCTGCCTCCTCCGGGGGGCGGCTGCTGGCAGCGCTCCTGCACGCGCTGGGTGGGCAGAAGAGCCCACCGAAGGTCTAGGAGCACCCGTGGAAATGCTGCGTGGGGCCTTAACATCAGTATGAAGATGAGCAGCGCTTTTCTGGATGGGGATCTTAAGCAGTTATTACAGGAGCATGCTGAGACCCTGTAGAGTGATTGTGTAGGGATGTGGTGGAAGCAGGAGCTGGTCAGCAGACCGGTCATTTCAGTCTCTTGTTTCCTTAAACCCATATACAATGGCTTCATCCGTGTGGTGGTTCCCACTGTACTTTCCCATTAGCTTTCTGTGTTGGTGACAGAAAGAATCATGGACTGGTTGAGGTTGGAAGGGACCTCCAGAGGTGATCTGGTCCAACCCCCTGCTCAAGCAAGGCTGCCTAGAGCCAGTTGCCCAGGACACATCCAGATGGCTTTTGGATATCCCCAAGGATGTAGACTTCACCACCTCATTGGGCAACCTGTGACGTTTGTGGGGAAGCTGTCTGAACTGCTTCAGGGACCTGATCTGGGTTAAAAATACCTGTCTGCAGAGAAGTGGAGGGACACAAGCAGGTGGCAACTTGGCAGCCACGGTGCCGCTGGGAAAAGGATATGTAGGACCACAGCGTCCAGAGTGAGACGTGGTCCAGCAGTTCCCCCGTGTCCCCACTCCCACCTTGAGGGCACAGACGGGAGTGGGACAAAAGTTTCATCCCTGTAATCCCACCTCTGTGCCAGGAAAGGCACAAGCTGGAGTTTCCCCTTCCACGCGTCAGGGCGCGGACCGCCATCATGGAGCTTGCTCCGGGTCAGCAGCCCGAGAGCACCGTCTGGGAGAAGAGGAGTAAATCCTCCTGCCTTCCTGACGGGCAGTTCCCCAGCTGCGGCCAGGAGCCAGTGTGGCTGCTGGCCACCCTGTGCATGGGGCTGCTGGTGGGTGCCGTGCACGGACGGCCCCGGGGAGATCTCGGACAAACGGCTGAGATGCCCAGGCATGCCTGCGCCGGGTCCTTCTCTTGGGCGCTGGCCTGACGCTCTTCCTTGGCTGACTTCTGTTCCCTCGGCTTATGTTAGAAAGCTTATACCGTAGCGTGGCCAGCGAACGCGCGCCAAAACACTCCTTCTTGGGTTTAAACAGCATGGTGAGAGACGCTACGGTTAGGTTAATGATCAGCTAACGTCTAACCTGACTGAGCAGCGTGCCCTTCTCACGTTCAATACCAAGTCATGGATGGAGGAATTTATTTTGTTTATTGCTTTTATTTTTAAATTAAGCTTTTATTTTACTTAGCCTTCAGCCTAATCCATTTCGAAGTATGTAAGCGAGGTTTTGATTTGGTTCCTGGTTTGATCCTCTTGAAACGAGTTCACGGTGAAACACGTTGAGAGCCCAGGAAATAGAGCGTTCATTATCTTTTGAGATATTTTCATTTTTCGCAGCAAACATTGTTGGGTTGTTGCAGACTCATAGGAGCAAGTTGTCTGCACAGAGCCTGTGCTGCGCAGTATGGCTTCTAGAACATTTTGTTTTCAGTTTAGACAACACTGAGAAAGTCGAGCTCAGCCCTACAGGAGTCCTAATTAGCTCCATCAGCGTATGCGCACCGAAATCATTAAATGCGTGTTGTTGGGTTTAGCTAAGGAAGAAGGAGTATCAAGTGCCACCTGACTGCACATAATTAAGTTTAATGCATGAAGAGTTAATCCTGCTGTGTATTAGATTTTGTGCCATTTCAGTGTGCACTCAATATCTCAATACACAAGTATCAAAAGTTAGTAGGAATTAGTGTAAGCTGTTCGCTATTGAGCTGAACAATTGGTTTGAATTGAATGCTGGAATAAGATTGCCAGCAATACTATTATTAGATCTCGTTTTCCTGAGTAGGTAATGATCGCTTCGACCTGCTACGGGAACAAAACGATGCGGTAGTTAATCCCCTACATATGGCAGGGCAGGTTTTATTCCGTGATCAACATCTCTTACTTGGTGTGAGTCACAATCAAACAGGATCCCATTGCAAAGGGGTCCCAGCCCGAAGGACCTGGTTTTGCCGTGGGTTCTCTGCGAGTGGAGCGCCGGTGGGCCCTGCTGAGAGCAGCCAGCGTTGACTTGGGTAACGTGAGTCTGGCTTCGGGCACATCCCTGGTGCTTAACACGATTAACATACGGCTTGTGTGTTTTGAGGCAGCGAGATGGGCACCCTCCAGAGCTTTACCAGGAAAGTCGTCGTCTCATGACTGTGATTCGGAAAGCCTCCTGTAGAGTCTGCTGGGCCAAAATACCATCCCTGAGCTCTACCACTGCCATTGTGAATAGCGTTGAATTTGGGCCTTAGAATTCCCGAACAACGGTTCACGGACCTCTCCTCGTTGTTTCTGCTCTTTCTCCGTGTGGGAGCTGCAGGCGCTGACCTGCAAGCAGCGAGCTGTCCACTCCGTGTGCGATTCTGCTCCGATGTCTTTGCAGAGTGTCTGTTGAGGATAAGACCCCTCTGCGCCAGCTCTGGGGTGCGCGACGCGCAGCGCGGGGCACGCTGTGCACTGCAGAACGGGCTTTTCAGCAGGCGACGCGAGGAGTCGCTCTGGATCAGAGTCGGAGCCAGGAAGAGAGCAGAGGGCTGGTGGCTGGCCGGGTCCTCAGTAGCGCTCGCGGGGTGCTGTGGTCCCCCGATGTCCCTCTTTGCACCCCCCAAACTGGGCTTCCTTTGCTCCCCTGGCTGCATGCTGGGCTCGGACCCCCCATTTTGCTCTTCACCCTCAATTCCGGTGAGGGTGATTCCTTGCGTTGAGCTTTAGTTTCACGCGCCGCTTGTTGCCTCTCCATTGCCTCCCGTTTCGGGGAGGCTGGAGGTAGCAGGATGATTTCCATGGAGTCGAATGCTGGCAAGTGCCACCTCCGCCTGCGCAAAGCGGAGCAGGAACAGAAAGCTCAAAGAGGGCCCTTCTTCTGTGCTTCCCAGTGAGGAAGAATTGATGTGGACCCAATAGACAGCAGCCTGGGCATATTATGGCTAACAGCTTGCTGGGGAACAGGCCTTAGCAAATTGCATTTTATTTGGAAATGTGTAAAAACAGCAAATTAAACGAGCCAGCAAAAATTGTCTTTTTTTTCTTTTTTTTTTTTTTTAAATGTCATGTTAAAATCTGTTTATTTTGGAGGTATGTAGGTAAGGAAAAAGAAAGGAGAGAAAACTATAACCTGCTCCCCGCTCCATGGCAGCTGAACCCCCCCCGAGGCCAAGGGCAGTGGTGATGGGCTCCAGGCGGGAGGCTTTTTTCTCAAACCGAGGTAGTGGCTTTGGAAAACCTGGGTCGTATCCTTTGCAATTATCATTAAAGCTTTGCTCACAGTCTGTGGGAATACCAGGCAAAAGCCGATCTATTAATTTTGTTGCTGGGTGCCGTTTATTAAAAATGTAAAGTCAGGGCACATTGTGAAGGCTGTGGGTTTAGCGTGATGGAGCAGCATGAAAAATGCAGACGGTTTAAATTTGGCCCATCCTCACGTGGAGCAGAGCTTAAAAATGGAAACTGGGGGGGGAGGGAAGCACATGAAGTGTATGTTAATTCTTCTATGGGATGAGGATGACCTATTTCTGTAAGTCATTTTCGACTGCCAACTCTAGGCAATGAAAATGTATTTTCTGAACGGTGAATAATTTAGCAACTTTTAAGTGATTAACATAGAGAAGAAGCTGTAACATGAGAGGTAGCGTGCTCTCGGAGCAAAATACGTTCCTGTGCAGGAGGGCAGCATGCATCCTTTGCATCCTTTAAATTCTGTGAATTCACTCAAAGAAGGTTCCTATTGAAAGGAGACACGAGGTTTAGGCTTGCGCTCACCCTCGGGACAAAGGTGAAGTAAAGACCTGAGGATCTGCAGCAGTTCGTAGTATCAGACCCTCAGAGGTGGCTTCGTCGCTGTTCAACTTTTGTTTAAATTGTGGATCGAAATGATTTAGAGAATGAACTTCTCATTTCGTGGTTTCCTTTGTATGGTCAGAACCACAGGGTGGGCTAAGTTCATGAAAACAAGCAGACCTTATTTCTGTTATAAAACATGTATTTATTACGCTGCAAGTTTGGGACACTTAATGAAACTATCACTGTGGCATAAAGGTGAAAAAAAAAATCTATCCTTGTGATACTAGACAGGACTGAAAAATGGTTAATGCTTTAAAAACTGTGCCAGAAAGCCAGAGCTCATCCTGCTCTTAATCCATGTAATGTACGTTTTATTGGTGTGTACAGTGCACAGCTTTAACCGCGCTCACGCACACTGCGCCTACCGGTGCCGTGCAGACTCGGGGCCCTGCACCGCTGCCTTTGCTTGCCACACTTTCTAGAAATTTCCCATAAGGCAATTAAGCTGGGTTGACAGAATTGCTTCCCCACAGAGCAGTAAAAACCAGCATTAATTATTTTCCTAGTTGTCTTTATAAGAGAACCCCAGAAAGCTTCCTGCTCTGTCTACGCAGGTGTAAGGCTAAAGGCACTGGCTTGCAGGTCCCTATGGTAGTTCTTGCCCTCGCACCATGAGCTGAGTGGGGTCGGTCTTTCCCCTTCTCTCTTGGAGCCGTTTCCATCCCAGGTCGTGCTGGAGGGGCTGCCAAGAAGAAAAATGAGCTAGGACATTGCTGTCGAAGAGGCTGCCAGAAGAACAACTGGTCCTGGTCCTACCAGACCTCTCTCGCGTGTCAGCAGGAAAAGGGCACCGGTGGCGTCCCCGGGACAGGAATCCCAGCAAGCGCCCGCTCTCCGGCGGGGCTTAAGGCACATCCTCCTTCCACTTAAATACGGTTTTGCATAAGCTTTACTGCGAACCCTGCTGGCATGCTCGTGTTTTCAGAATTCATCAAGCGTCGCTGGATGGGCTTAAATATTTTACAGTTCAGGTACAGCTCGAGGGTGCAGTGCGGGGTTTCTTCGCAAGTGTGGAGGCTGAGGAATGCTGCAATATCCATTTTTTATGAAGTCTGATGAGGAAGGCTGTAATGAAGGAGCAAGCCGCCGTGCCGTCGCAGTGTCTGCAGCCGGTGACAGGTCCTGCAGAGCGTGGCCAACGCCGCTGCGCTGCTGCTGCCTCCTGCGGAGAGACGGCCCTTCTCGGCCCCGAAAGGGATGGGAAGAGCTGAGGGCTTCAGCATGTTTAATTTCCACGTGTTATGTGTTCCTGGGCTTATGGCTAATATTAAAATACAAAGGTGTCCTTCACAAAGCTGGTGAAGGGTCTTGAGAATAAATCTGATGAGGAGCGGCTGAGGGCACTGGGGGTGTTCAGCCCGGAGAAGAGGAGGCCGAGGGGAGACCTTCTCGCTCTCTACAGCTCCCTGACAGGAGGGGGCAGCGAGGGGGGGGGCGGTCTCTGCTCCCAAGGAACAGGCGATGGGACAAGGGGAAATGGCCTCAAGTTGTGCCAGGGGAGGTTTAGGGTATACAGTAGGAAAACCTCCTACACGGAAAGAGTTATCAAAGAGTGGAAGAGGCTGCCCAGGGAAGGGGTTGAATCGCCACCCCTGGATGGATTTAAAAGCCGTCTAGATATGGTGCTCAGGGACGTGGGTTACACGTGGGCCTGGTAGAGTTAGATAACGGTCGGACTTGGTCATCTTAAAGGTCTTTTCCAGCCATAACGATTCTATGATTCTCTGATAACAAAACTTGGATTAGTCTATTTTTAATTCTTCGTTTCCTTTCCCTGCTCATGAGGGCTCTGTACCCGAGAGACGAGCGCAGCCGAGTGGCCGTGCGCGGTGCTCTGCCTGGAGCCAGGTGCTGGGGCTGCTGCGGTCCTGCACGTGCGTCTGCGGGGCGCAGGGAGCCCCCGGCGCGGCACAGCCCCCGGCATTGATGTTGTGTTGGTGGCGGCCAGTGTGAGAGCAGAGCGGTGGTGTGCGGGCGGCAGCATCCTGACGCGCTGGGATAAAGCTGGAGATGGGTCGCTGGGGTGGCTGCTGTACCGAGGTGACTTTGAGAAGAAAATAAAGGGAGGGTTTCTCTGAACAGGCTGCGGTAACACGAAAACTCTCTTGCTGGGTACGTAAAAAGCATTTATCTGGAGTTACATTTAAGGACATGAAACGATGAACTGGGGTCCCATAAGGCTACGCCCACAACCCCATAAAGGGAAAAAAGTCCTGCATCAAACAAATTCTTAATTAAATTACTTTCTTAGACTGTTAAAAGATCCATCTCTTTCACATAGCTTTGAATTTTGCAGTTGGTTCTTGAACTTCTACATCCCCAATTCTATTACAAACTTTCTAAATGTTTCCTTCTTTTCTCTTTCCTCACGCTTTCTGCTTCATCACCAGTGTCCCTGGTGGACTTCTGGTTCATCTGGAGTCAGTAGCTGCCTTCTCATCAAACTTGGAGGACTGGAGCTGGCTTACTATGGTAGTAATAAGTTTCTTCCTGGAAACAGTGTATTTCTTCATTGGCTGGATTTTACTTCTGATTACTGAAGGTTTCTGCATCCTCCTATGAGAATTCTTTAATTGTATTTAAACTGGCACTGCTCAGCAAACCGTACCACTGCAGAGCCTAAACATACGGTACGTACATAAAACATGACCGTTTCTCCCATGGATGGAAGTGAACCGGGGCTGACAAATCCCAAACTTTTCAGTTGTGCTGAGCAAAATAGATCATCAGCTTTCAGTTTGGAATGGAAATGGCAAAGTGGCCTCAAACTTTGTGTTCAGCCTAGTTGTCAAGAAAACTTTTGTTTAAAGTAAAAACTAAGTTTTTAATTTTTTTTATGAGACTGTTTTCTATCAGTACCCGTTTTGACAGACAGACGGCTGTGGGGTGGGTTGTTCCCCAGGGAATCACGGCAAACCCGCCGGGCCGGGGCAGGAGCAGGAGCTGGAGCTGGGCGCTCCGGCACCGCGGGTGCCGCCGGGGTGTGCGGGGCAGGATGGGGGTCACCTCCTGTGCGGTGGGTCTGGAGCTGTGCCCGGAGTGGAGAGAGC
The DNA here is from genome assembly GCA_013398815.1 of Ibidorhyncha struthersii. Taxonomy (NCBI): domain Eukaryota; kingdom Metazoa; phylum Chordata; class Aves; order Charadriiformes; family Charadriidae; genus Ibidorhyncha; species Ibidorhyncha struthersii. The sequence continues at coordinate 76,409 of VZSZ01000449.1, read as the reverse complement.
GGGGGCTGTCAGTTCAGCAGCGTTTCAGAGTGAAATACCCATTTGGGGTTTTTTACCCGAAAATAGCCATTTGGGATTTTACTCAAAATCCACATTTTTCAGCAAAGAAAGCAAAACTTAATTGGGGGTCAGACATTTCATTTTGTGTAATTATTTATTCTTTTTACCTTTTAAAATTAAAATGCAAAGGAGGTCTTACTGTACGGAAAAATACTGATGAGGTCAGTTTTCAAAACATTCCAGAAGAAGAGAGACTTTCCCACCTTCCTACACGCTGTAAAAAAAAGAAATAAAACTGAGGAAAGGAATTCAATGATTTGGTATAGCCAGCTTTACAATTTTGTTGGAATGAATTTGTCTAAAACTTTTGGGCTTTACTAAGGTGCTTTCTGTTCACTTTAGGGCTTTTAGCAGTCACGGCCTAGCCCTGAACACAATACAACCTCAATATTTTATAAGGCACCTAAAGTCATCCATTTATCATTTATAACATATGTTGCAAAAACAGTAAGCAACATTTAGCAGATGTTTATTGCTAATGTTATGCTACTATAAACATGTGCTATAAAGACTTTTTTTTTTTGGTAAATCAATTTTAGTTACTTGAAAAAAAATCTTCTAAGTCGTAGAAGTGGGGGAAAAAAGCAGAAAAAAGCAACAAAACAACTAAAGGCTAGAGTACAGTCCAATCTGTCAGCTTGATAAAAGATGGAAGCTGAACTTGGAATTTAATTGGATTTATTTTCTAATGCAAAATGCCATGCCTTCGAGGAAGGAACGCCGTAGTACATTTTAATGGTAATTTTCACCATCTGGATGGAATGTTTACCTGCTTGGCCCATTAGAAACTGGTTGTGGGGTTTTGGATTCCTGGAGAAGAGGGCTGACACTGAAAAGCAGGACGCCTTGCCCGAGCTTTCTGCCTGCGCCGCTGGCACCCGGGCTGTCCCCGAGGCACCTGCACCCCTCCCACGCTTGCCGGCCCGTGCGGGGAAGCCCTTGGCCCGGGGCTGGGACGGTGGGGTGGGGATGGGGAGCACGGTCCACGGGCGCTCCTCAGGGACGAAGGCCGGCGCTGCCTGCGGCGAGGTCTGTCGGCGGAGCTGGCCCTGGCACGGTGCGGCTGCAGTGCCCGGTGGCCGCGTTTCCTGCAGAGCACCGGCTTATTTTGCAGGTCGCTCATGCCCCGAGACGTGGCCCTGCCTGTCCGCAGAGTGAGATCACGCTCCCTTCTTTAGTCTCAGCTAAAGAGAGGAAAGGTGAGCAGTGAGGAGTCCCTGTCCACTGCCTGATTACAAGCTTGAACATAGGAAGTTCCATCTTAACATGAGGAGGAACTTCTTTACTTTGAGGGTGGTGGAGCACTGGCACAGGCTGCCCAGAGAGGTTGTGGAGTCTCCCACTCTGGAGACATTCCAAACCCGCCTGGACGCTGTCCTGTGCAACCTGTTGTAGGTGACCCTGCTCTGGCGGGGGGGTTGGACTAGATGATCTCCAGAGGTCCCTTCCAACCCTGACCATTCTGTGATTCTGTGATCCGCCCTGTCAGCCGTATACACGCATAGATATGTATGTCTGTATGTACATGGTGTGTGCCTGTATATACTCTCCTGTAGAAGCCTTTTCTGCAAGCACTCTGTGGTGAATATATAAAGCCCATGAGTCAGTGCAGGTGTTGGCGCACCGTTCCCAAGGCGTGATCCTGCTCTGATGTGGATTATGACCCCGCAGCACCGTCCCTCCATTTCTGGCAGTGGTGGCTCCGATTCCTGGTGTGCAGGAGAGCCCGGCCGGGGCGCAGGAGGAGGACACGCCGTGCCGGGGGCAGATGGCCTCGCGAAGCGGGGAGGTGACTGGGGGGAGGTTTGGTTCCCTCTTTTTTCCCCATGTGACTGGAAAAATCAGACTTTGTAATTATGATGGAACTCTCCCAGAATGAAATGGCTCAAATGACCTTCCCGGTCCCTTTGTTCTATTCTGGGACAAAGAGCAGGGAGAGATGAGGAAAAATAATTACTAGTGCCGTGGCGCGAGAAGTGGTGATTATCCGGTAAAGCCAGCCGGGCGGCCACATGCCTGAGCTGGCTGAGGCCTGAAGGAAGAAGTGCCACAGCTCCGCCTGATTCAGTCCAATCCTTCTCCCGTTTTTCCTCTTTCACCACCGGCGGGACTTCCGTTTATTTCCATGGCATGCGGCAGTGCCGGCGGATGCCTCCGAGCAGGGTCCTGTGGGCGAGGTGGAGCCGGGGTCAGGCTAGCCCAGGAGACCAGGCGGCTGCGAAGACGGGGCGTGCTGGGGAGGTGGCTGAGGACACCGCGCTGCGCGGCTCTGGAGGGGCAGCGCTCGGATCGTCATGGCCTCAGGGATGTAATGTCGTATTTAACACTCAGTTAAATTATATGCCATTCCTGAATAGTTTGTGTATCAGCTTTACTCTTCCTCCACCCAGGGTTGCATCTTTTCCCATTTTTTATTTCCATCCGTGATCAAAAATACTAATAGAAGGTATGAAAAATGGAAAATTTTCGTCTTTCCTTCACTATGTAGTCAGCAAAGCTAATCTAGACTATCACTAATGCTCAAACACCTACCAGCGCTCCCAGCTCTCTGCTCGTCCACGTGTGTGTAGCCTGGGCAGAAGGCTCCGAGGGCACCGGTCCTTCCTTGCGCTTCCCCCCAGGAGGAATTTCTCGCCTGGCAGGCGGGAGAGGCACTGGGATTGCTGCTGTGAGGGCAGAGACTTACTTTCTCTGCCACATCAGCCTTTCCTTCAGGGTCCTCCTGCGTCAAAACCTGCACCTTGGCGTTGGCTTCCAAAACGTGCGTCTGCCCCAGGAAACAGGTCTCAGGTTTGTGACAGTGACACATCCAAGGAACTGGGATAAAAACAGTGTCTTCCTGTCGTGCCTGGTGGGGCTCTAATTAGCCGTCCTTTCAGCCCAGATAAGATGACACTGTGATCAAACAGCTTCAGCTCTGCTCTACTTTAGACTCGATGCGCTGGAAGAGTTTGATGATTTGCCAGGAAGATTTTATTCAGCTGCATATAAAGTTTTCCCTTAACGTGACTGTTCTGCCCTGGAAAGCCTGCCGTCGCCGTTCATGGGAGCCGATGAACCTGCGTCCATGGTGGAATATGGCTGCTTGTATTCCGGGCCACGGCTCCTCCAGCTTTTCTGCAGGCGGAGCCTCCCGGTGCGGGTTTGATTTTGGTGGGGCCTCTGCCACCAGCCAGCACGGCACCCGCCTCCTCCCCTCGTCCGAGCGGCTGTGGGAGGGGGACGCAGTGGTCCTGGTGGAGCCGCACAGCCACCTCTGGCAGAGACCCCCGTGCCAGGTGGTCGGTGTTCGGTGGCCGTGGTTCCCAGGCCCGGGAGCCGTGAGGTGCTCTGTCTGCCACAGGCTGATGAACAAGGAGCCTTGGCATTGCTGCCGGGTGATGAGACCGTCACCGCAGCGGGCGGGCTGGCGTGGCAGCGCCACACTGACCCACGCGGGACGGCTCCAGGGAGACCCCTGAAGCCTTTGCATCGATAGCGGGGTGAACCCCGAGATAACATTTGCTTTTTCAATACCAGTACTCTGCGATTTGTTCGGAAGCTGTTTAACAAGTGATACCACCATAAAACGCACCATTTACCAGAGAGTTTTGCCGAGAGGCACTACCCTTCTAGAAATATAGTCCAGACGTGTGGGAGCACAGAGAAGCAAAACCGTCCGCGGTATTGGCCTTGGGGCCTCAGTCTCTCGTTTCAGGTGTCCGGGGGGCTGTGGCGAGCGTTCCGTGCGGGCTGCCCTCCTGCAGCCGCCCCCGAGGTCACGGCTCCCCCCGGTGCCAGGGCAGGCTAACCGCGGTGCAAGCGCTGCGGCGTATGCGCACACCCTCGTTTGCCCGTCAGCAGCCTGCGGATGAAAAGCACACGCTCGTCTCCTGCGCTTTTGGCCAAGACCACCCTGAACTCATTTAGTGCTCGCTGATCTGCGCCAACGGAGCGCTCAGCTGGGTGGTTAATGAATTACCCATTTGCCTCCCTGGGTTTTTATTGCAAAGTAACATAGTTTTTTTCTAACCGAAATAGCATTTGTAAAGCATATGGAACACAAGGGACAAGGTGCTGTGTTTTTCTCCGCAATCTCTAGTGCCTCCTGAGCTCGGTGATGGAGAAGCAGATGAATGCAATGCTCTTGCCCTCGTTTGGAAGGGTTCCTGGCCAATGCAAGCAGTATTTTTGCACTAATTAGGAATGGTTTCTGGCCAATGCAAACATTTCTGTACCCAACATCAATAACCCAGTCTTCCTAAAATGACTTTGCAGTTGCTTTGCGTGGTACATTTGATTCCTTATGGAGTCGCAGAGATTCATTTTTAATCATACAATAACTCGCTGCTTTTTACACGACTTCAGAGTTGCTTCCTAATAATATGTTTGAATCCTTAGTTTCTAAAGGGGTTCATTTATAGCACTGGGCTTGTATTATACCTTTAATTTCTTTCATTATCTACCAGCATTCCCTGAATTCCTGGGTAGTTAATGCTCACTTGAGTTTCCTGTCAGTCATATTATGCTGTATTTCCATTTTTCTCACCCATGTAATCTTCTCTGTGGATATGAATAGGCAAAACAGATCAGCCCGAGATGTTGGAGACTGAACATATTGCTTGTGCTTTTTCCAGCAGCAGAAAGGAAAGCGGTGGTTTCTTGCGCTGTGTGGAGCCTCCCAGTTAGAGGAAGACGGACACCTTGTGTTCAGAGGGTTCCAGGCTTGGGGAGGGCTGCTGATAGCATTCCCCATTGCCCTTTGCCTCCTCTCTTCGTCAAATACCTCTGCTTTTTCCCCAAGTCGCTTCGCCTCATCTCTAATCACAAATCTCACTTTTGATCTCCCCGACCTTACTGATCTTTCCCAACTCACTAGGTTCACCCCCCAGTTTGAAAGCTTTTCATAGCGAGTCCTCCCTGTCCCCCTGTTGTCCTGCCCCTCTCCCTCCCGCTGGTTTTAGCAGCCTCACCGCTTCTCTGGAAGTTGTCAGAGGTTTCTGTTTGCAGCGATGCCTACGCTTCCCTCGCAGGCTCTCTGCAGCGCTTCCCTGGTCAGCCCTGTCCCCTTCGCTCTAGAGGCTGCTCCGACTCCTGACATCTGTCCATCCTGTTGGGTTCCTCTTCCTCGTCCTCTGGCTGTCACGACCCGTTCCCCTGTCGCAGTGTCCTGCGTTCCCCGCGGGCTGTCCCCTCCCGGCACGGCAGGGCTGCCCGCTGTCTGTCCACCGCCTCGGGGCTGGCAGACGTGGCCTCTCCTTTCGGGCTGCCATCGGTGTGTGCGGTGGCTTACAAGCCTGAGCTGTGTCTCGCTTTTCTGTGCGCTGAGACTCTTGGCGTTTTGTGGCGGCAAGCTTGCGGTTACTGTGGCCACGCATTAATGTTTCTATATCAATTACCGTGGTGCTTTCTTCCAAAGCTAGATTGCAGTAATGTAATAGGTAGGCAAATGCTATTAATTATGCCAACATACAGAATTATGTTGGTAGAAAGAGAAGGTTGATCATGCCACGCTAACCCTACAAATTTGCTGTTACAAGACTCAAAAAAGAATTTCTTAAGTCTTTAGCATTGTAGAATCATTCTTGTATTAAAACTTCCCTGTTTTTATTGATGAAGCTGGAAAACATGAAGATAAATAGTGAAAGGTTGACTTGATCCTTAAAACGTGATTTTTAATTTTCTGTTTTCCCCAGGTATAAGGCTATTGGATACCAGGTTTACTAACTGCATACATTGTTTTCCTACTATTGGACGTTAATACCGGGTCCTGATGTTAAACCCTCACTGAGTGTCCACTGTGTGTCTCAAGTTTTATGGTAGTTCTATCTTGCCATACTTTTAGATATCTTTTAAATAAATGCAGAATAAATAGCAAAAATAATGAAGACATTCATGATTTTAAGATAGTAAAGAAAAAAACCCTCATTCTTTTGCATCTTACATTGAGGCACGCTTGTCCTTCTCTATAAAGAATTTTTGCAGAGAAAAATATTCTTCATTCTCTTTATTTCAATGGAAAATAGATGCTGTGCATCCAGTCTGCTTTTACCACATAGTACATTTTGTGACTACAATGAAATCTTAATTATAGAGATGTCAGCGCAGCACCTGGCACTCTCTTGTGCAGTGGGCTGGACTGGGCTGCGTGAGGTTTGGTGCAGTCCAACAGGCGTGTGAAACCCTGCCATCCCGCTTTTCATGCGTTCCTGGAGATGGAGAACAAAACCACGCCAAACTAAGCAAATCCAGGTCACAGTATTTATCTTTATTTGTGATTCATGGTTTGTCACTTAATGCCAGGGAGAGTCAGGAGAGGCATGTCTCTGGTGGCAAATACCAATGTCTTATGTCCAGCGGTTCCACTTACCTGTGAAGGTGCTATATTGATAACGAGCTGTGAGTGTAGTCAATAGGAATAATTAGTGTAGTTTTTTCATGAGGAACTAACGCAATAGCCATCGGGGCATTTAAACACCACAGATGGTGTTGGATTGTGGTGTGACCAGCAAGTCAGTGTCCTTGCGCCGCGGTGCTGCGCTCCCTTGGGTATGGAATGGAATGGAATGGAATGGAATGGAATATTTCAGTTGGGAGGGACCTACAACAATCTTCTGGTCCAACTGCCTGACCAACTCAGGGCTGACCAAGCTAAAGCATGTTATTAAGGGCATTGGCCAAATGCCTGTTAAGCACTGACAGGCCTGGGGCACCCACCACCTCCCCCGGACGCCTGCGCCAGGGTTTGACCACTCTCTCGGTAAAGACGTGCTTCCTAAAGCATCCCAGGTTTTCAGGTCCCTCTGCCCCTCTCACGGGTTCCTCCAGTTCAACCTCAAGCCGAAACCGTTTCTGTGTTTACAGACTGTGGCTGTCAGAGCGGCGCCGCGCTGAAGTCACAGCAGTGGGTGCGTGTGGTCCTGTGCACAGGCAGCAGCTGCCACCTCCCGCTGCCGGGGAGCGCGTGGCGTGAGGTCCTCCGCTGCCGCCAGTGACTCAGGCTCGTACCAGCCACCCCCGAATAATCAGCTCTTCGAGCTGCGGGTGAAAGACAGCTTTCTCTTGTCAGCTCACAGAAAGCTGAGTCTCTGGAGCATACGTAATTGTTCCAGGCAGGTTCAGGATTTCTATTTTAGGGATAATCATGTATTCTGTAGTGATATGTTGTCATTTTTAGAAATCCAGTGTGTTGCGCAGAAAGAGCAACATGCTGCTACTATGATTTTCTTCTTCAAATGTTGAGATTTGCTTTTTCTTCAACGGGATTGCTTACTAATTCCTGAAGAAAATAATGAAACTGAAAAAACTAGTCAGTGCCTGTTCATCTAACATCATATGAACTTCAGATCAGCAGAACTGGGTATTTAATTTATTAAAAGCGGCATCTTTGCCGATAGGTTCAAGGGTCTGGTGAATATTCGTATCTGGATTTGTTTCTTGACTGCTGACTGGAGCATGCTTTCTAGATCAGTTGTAGTCATGGATACATGGAAATGACACTTTTGGTTTTGTTTTCTCAGCGGCAATGATTTTTTACACAATATTCCAAACATTGTTATAAGGAATTGTCAGAAACTGTCCTCCTGGAGCGATCGCAGATCGTGAGTGCTTGCACATGGTTTAATTGCCGAGAAAATGCTGTGCTTTAAAGGTGCTGACGGTAGCTGGGTTTCCTCTTTGAGTATTTCTTAGTGAGCGAAGATCAATTAATGGATTTGCTTGCACATGAAAAAAATTGGATCCATTGCCCTAAATGCTTCAGCATTTTGCGTTTTGGATTTCAGAAAGAATATTTATGAACGAGACGCTGCTGGGGTTACACATTGCTCACTACAGTCTCTCTAACAGGGGTGGCAGGGAAAACCTCAATAAAATGCTGCCTGTGGCTGCAGATTTTCCCTTCCAGGGCTGGCTGTTGTCAGATGGGAGGGAGCGGGTGACCAGTTTGCAGCTCCTGCAGCATCTCGGATGAGCCGGCCACTGGCTCCAGGCTTTACCCGTGGCCTTGCCAATGTCTCATGGCTTCTCAGCCCAAGACCCATCAAGTCATAGAATCATTGCATCCTGCTAAAAGAGAGCTGTTCACCCTGGGAGAAGGGGGGCGATAAGGAGATGACACACCACTCGTGTAGCTGAGGTGCAGGCGGCCGTTAAAAGGACGGGGCGGCACTGGTTTCCCCATGTGGTCTTTCATGGAGTCTCCTGGTGCATCCGCCCTTCAGCGTTGCTTATGGAGTGGGGGGAGATACGTGGTAGGAGCTGGTCCAGACTGTGTTTTCAGTTTCATTTGGCAAAGTTTTCCGAGTTCTCCTGCAGAAAATGTCCCACAAAAGTGACAACAACAATATTTTGGATATAAGCCCAGCACAAAAGGGTAATAGGAACTCCACGGGCATGCGTGGGCTTTTGATTCATCCTCAGAGCTGACAGATGTGCATTTATTTAAGATCTGGGAGTGGGACTCGGAATATTTATAGTGAATTCTTTGCTCCCACTCTTCCTGTGTGATTTTGATCTCCACTCTCAGTCAAACGTGGGTTCAGTGCTCTCTGTTGACCACCTCATGCATCATTCCCACTGCAAATCCCCAAGCCCGCATCAAGCATTTCTCTTTGTCTGACCTTCAGAGCTTTCTGGGGAGGAGATGCTGAGGGTGCCCACACACGGGCAGGGTCTCGTGGTAGAGAGGTCAAGGGCTGGCGGTGGCGCTGGGCAGGGTGCAGCTCAGTCTGCCAGCGAGCACCTGCTACGCACGTCTGGCCGCTTCGAGAGCAACCTGGGCTTAGACTGGAATGCGGTAGTTCCGTTGGAGGGGACCTACAGTGACCACCTAGTGCGACTGCTTACCCCTGCAGGCTCACCGAAAGCTGAAGCATGTGCTCGTGCAGCAGCCAGCGCTGGCGGGAGGAGCGCGTGCGCACCGTGGGCTCCGTTTGCAGCCCGGCAGCTTGCTGAGGTGCGAGGACGTTAAGGACCTGAGGTGTAAAGGGACAATTTATAAAATGGGAATAATGCTGGGTCCCTGACATTGGCTTTTGTGACGGTATTTATTTGTTTGTCTGTGAGGCACTCCAACTATACGGCGACGGGGATTACCTCATTATTGGTATAAACAGACCTGTCTTTTTTATTTATTTAAGACTGATATGAGATTAGACCACAGCAATAGTTTAGTAAAAATGGTTTTGTTGGCAGTGGCTGCTGCTGAAGGCAGTAGCTGAAGTGTTAGAGCTGTACTGTCCTCTCTTGCCGTTACTCCTCACCGTGGCTCTGGAAAAAATGACAGATGTAGTACGGATGGGTTTGCACGTGAGGAGGGTGGAAATCAGTCCCCGTCCTCTTATGTGTTGTGCTTTGGAGAGCACAAATGCCAGAGCAATGCGCTGTTGGACATGCACAGGCGGTACAGAGCCAGGCGCAGGGAGAGCAGCCGGGGCGTGCGGTGTGCCGGTGTCCTCCACTCTGCTGCGCTCCAAGTTGGTGCACACACTTACAGTGTCGCTGTGAGACTCCCCCAGGACCGACACGGGTCGAAGCTGTATTTTAACTCATGCTAAATCACTTGTTCAGTAACCTAATTCAACCTGTGCTACTTCAAGTGGGTAAAAAGACACTGTTGAAAGAAAAACAGCTGCTGTCCCACATCTTCCCTGGGAGACGGTGACTTATAATCAAGGCTTGACCAATGCTCTTTGCTTGTCTCCTTGTCTTCTTTTTAAATGTAAGAACTTTGCAGTAAAGCATTTACAAATTTAAATTCTTTTTTCTTTACCTTGTAGTGAACTTTGACCACTTCCAGATTCTCCGGGCGATTGGGAAGGGAAGCTTTGGCAAGGTAGGCTTGAACGCTCCGTCTTGAGTTTGCTTATATGTTTTATCAGGTGCCTGCTGCTATGTACTTACGCTTTATTGAAACAGTAGCAGTGCTCAAATAGGCTATTTTTATTGTTGGATCATGGCTGCTAAGTAAACACAGGAAAAATGTATTCAGGGAAATACCTTGTTGCCATTTGGCATTGCTTTAATTCTTGCATCTTGGTGAAACAGCTGTATTTTAAACTACCAGCACAATTGTGAGCATTTCATGGCAACTATTCGTTATGTTTTCTGTTTCCTGAGGGGGTTTCTGGGTTGTGAGGGGGACAGTAAGTCAGGGAGGTGTTGGAAGCTGTTCTGGGTGATTGACTGAGCTGGCACCACGTGGTCAAGAGGGTTCTCTGAAGGCCTGGCTGTTTTCCCACTGAGAAATGAGTTATGCTGAAGAGTTTGTGTTGTTTATTTTTAACAAGATTTTTTTGCCAAGCATGTGGGAGAAGGTGGGAGGTGATGATCAAAAAGCTGGATAGCTCTGGAAATCAGCTACTGGTCGATTTCCTAGTTTTGTTCCTTTTTCATTCCCTTTTTCACTGACTGTCACTCAGTCCCTGTGTAGATAACGATTTGCTGCTTCTGCCATGGCATTTTACACCATTTGTTTGCACTGCAAACATGAAGTTCGGGGTGTATGTGTGCGCGCACATGCATATCTCCTTGCAGGCACAGGAGACTTCATTGCATTGGTACTGTTCTGTAGTTATTTTGTCACCTGCATTTTACCGTGCCCCAAGAGTGGTTGTGTCCCTCTGTTCAGCCGAGACGTCTGCACCTGATGGACAGGAGCTGTAGAAGCGATAACCCTGGTGATGAGTCATGAAAATGGCTGAATTTGGTTGTCGTAATCTTCTCACGTGACGGCCGCGTGGCGTGGGCTTTGGGCCAGCACCGGGTGTTAGGGCGGGGTAGGGAAAGGGCCTTTGAAATTGTGCAGAATGTACAATAACCAATGTGTGAAACAGCTCAGACTAGCTCAGAGGACGGCGCAAGCGCCTCCGTGTCTCCACACGCTGCTAAAATAAACTGTGGATAAGCTGAGTGGGCAGGGGAAAGCCGTACCCTCTCTCGTTTCTTTCTGGTCTGGTCATCTTGGCCGGTTTCTCCCATCTTACTGAGGTCAAAAGCTCATAATGTGAGGGTAGGAAAACCTGAATCTGGCTCAGGAGACGAACTGTACTGTCCTTTGCTTTTTTACTCTGCCCGTTACAGCCCCAACGAGGCAGTGTCACACCGGGCGATGGCCACGTGAGCAGCCTGACCTGCTGCATTCCGTGCTTGGAAACTTCGTTTGGATGCTCGGAAACCTTGCAAAAGCAGAAATTCCTCAGGAGATCTGAGACCTGTTTGCCCAGAAGAGCCCAAATTTTTATCAATTACTGAAAATCTCTTATTAAATATTTGAAATGTATTAAGTAGCATCAGTCTTGAGAAACAGTACAAAAATCTAAGTGCAGTCTCCATGAGGTAGAGTCCAGCTCTTCTTAGAGACGAGAGAGCGGACACTATTAGCTGTAGTGCTGTCATTAGCACTGCTTGCTAACGAAGATGTTTCATTGCAGCCTCGGTTAACTGACGAACACCGAGGTAGCTGTTACACTCTTCTGGCATACTCGGGGCGCAATCTACCCACGCGTATTCCTGCCTGGCTTCGATATAAGTCCGCATAGGATCGAGGCTAATGAAAATGTAATGCCGAGCAGTGTGCAAGTCACGGAGAGGGTGGTTTTAAGTAGTCACCCATATTTGCAGCCATTTCTCTCGAGCAAGAAGAGGCGAAAGCTGACAGCAGAGCTATGTCAGATTTCTGAGGTTGTATTAGATGACAGAGGATGACTAAATACAAGCTCAGGCCCTTCCTTAGGGTAGCACTCTAAAGGTAAAGCAGACAGCAGAGGAAAGACTACCCAGATGCTCCTGGCGAGAAGGGGAACTCTTCAGGGTCTTGTGACTTCTGCTCATCGTGAAAGAGCAGAACTTAGCTCAAAATCTTACTAAAAAATAGCAGCTAATATTTCTTTCAAGCTCATATGAGAAGAGTCATACTTCCAAATGTAAACTTTCCAGAGAAAAGAGGTTTTATTCTGATGAGCAACAGCACTTGGTGCTGGAAAATTAATTCTACTCAGAACATGAAGAGGAGAAAAAAATATTCTTGTCCCAGGGCAGGACCATTTTGGCTTTGAAGAGAGCTGCTCCTCAGGGCTGCTTCCGTTTCTGTTTATGTTAAGGAAAGGTTAAGTCTAGCACGTAGCAGTCTATCAGGCATCAGAACTGTATGTACACTTTCAGCAAAATGCTGAAATGATTCATCTGTCATCTTTCTGGATAATTATGTCAATATGCTAAATTTCCTTTGATACCAAGAAAAGCTTTTTACATTTACGAAGTCATTTACAACTAGCATTTAATTACAGAAAATGTGGACCTACCTACCTGAAAACTGTTATTTAGTTGCTTTGGTTGATTTAATCACTATCTGCTCACATCCAGGAAGGCACTGAGGAGCCAGTGTCTCATCCATCTCAAACCAGGGGTCTGGGCCCTCAGTGTGCAGTGGGTGACCTCTGAAATCTATGCCACCGTGTGACGCCACTATGGCGGGACCGAGGAGGCAGCCACCCTCTGCGTAGCTTTGGGCAAGGCAACTGCTTTCTGCTCTCACTTTGTGCACCTCTCAGGACACACAGTGTGGTCCTTGGTACAGGAACCGTACAAAATGAAGGAAGCAGGAACTCAGAAATTGCTTTTGAAGAGACTGGAGCGCCCCTGAGCTGTGACTCTGGCAAATCTGCAAAACCTGGCCAATTTCTGTTTCCTTGAGTTGGGTTTAATCATCTTTAAGATACTATTAATCAAATGGAGGTCATGTCCAATTCCATGTCTACTCAAATTAGCAAATGTGTAATATTTTCCATACATATTAGAGGTAATATTATTTGATTTTCAGTATTTTAATAGGAGCATTGTGTTTCGCCTGCAGCACAGACTCCTTTCTCAGGCAGCAGAAATTGCTCAGGTTTTACCTGGTCCGTTGCCGTGACCCAAGGAGCAGTAGCCAGGAGAGGATTTCCAGAATGTGATGCAATTTGTGACCCCCTGTTTTAGTGGGAAATGCACGCTGAGTTTCATTACGCTTCATGAGAGACACAATGAGATGTGGAAATCTCAGAAGGCATTGGTTGCATTGCAGCTATCCTGATGTCTCCCTTCTTAAAAATTGACCTCTCCTGGCTTTTGTCTGTCTGCTCAAACCAGGAGACAGCTGAGGGAGTGTTCACCTCTGTATTCCTCCTCCTACCTGCGCTTCCCTCTCGATTCTTCCTTGAATCATCTGCCACCACCTTCTCCAAGGGATAAAGAACGGGATAGGGTTATGGGAATACATTATTTCCACTTTAGTGTTGTGAAGAAATATCTGAAGTTCTTCAGCACAGATATATGTCTTTGTCTGCTGTTGGAATAGGGGATTAAACTGGCTGGGGGCTGGAATGAGCAGCAGCATGAAATGAAATTTTCAAGAGAGAACAAACATGCCTCGGGGTGGGTGGGCTTGTGCAGGCAGCCCACGGGGGCCCACGGGGCATTGCTTTCATTTATCTTCTTTGTCAATCATAGAATCGTAGAATCACAGGATCCCAGGCTGGAAGGGACCTCAGGGATCAGCTGGTCCGACCTTTCTTGGCACAAGCACGGTGTGGCCAAGACGGCCCAGCACGCTGCTCGGCTGCATCTTAACAGCATCCAGCGCTGGGGAGTCCACCGCTTCCCTGGGGAGGTTATTCCCACGGCTGGTTGTTCTCGTTGTGGAAAATTTTCTGCTTCGGTCCAATCGGAATCTCCCCAGGGCTGACTTGTACCCGTCACCCCTCGTCTTTTCTGTGTGGCTCCTTGTAAAAAGGGAGTCTCCATCTTCTCTGTAGCCACCCTTTAACTACTGGACCGTGGTGATGAGGTCTCCCCTGAGCCTTCTCTTCTCAGGGCTGAACAAAGCCCCTTCTCAGCCTTTCCTCGCAGGGCGGCTTCCCCGTCCTTGGATCATCTCGGTGGCCCTTCTCTGGACCCTCTCCAGCCTGGCCACGTGGTTTTTGTGTGGCGAGGACCAAACCTGAGCGCAGTGTTCCGGGTGCGGCCTGACCGGCGCTGAGTAGAGTGGGGTAGCGCCGCCTTTGTCTCTGCTGGCGATGCCCGTGGTGGTGCAGCCCAGCACCCCGATGGCTTTCTCCGCTCACTCGTATTGAGCTGCTTGTCCACCAGGACCCCCAGGTCCCTCTCTACAGAGCTGCTTTTTTTGTTATTTTGAGTAATTTGTGAAGTTTTGTTGGGACCTGCGAAGGTTCAGGGGAGCCTGTCTGGTAGCAAAGAGGTCTCCATGGCAGGCAGGCTGCCCAGGGAGGGCCTGGAGGTCAGGGACCCCAGACAGGTTCCAGGCCATCTGCTGGACATGGCATAGCGGCGTGCAGCGTGTGCGGTGGCGGGTGGGGATTGGGCAGGAGCCCCGGTGGGGGACGGGGAGGGGGATGCCTGTCCTTGTTACGGTGGGGATGGCGTGTGGGGTGGTGGCTGCGGACGGAGGTGTGGGCCTCCCCGGCTGGCCACCTCCATGGCCAGCACGGGCGGCCGTCCCAGCTCAGGGACGAGGTGGCCCTGCTCCATGTGGGTGGCTTCTCAAGGGGCCTGCCAAAGAGAGCTCGCTTGCAAGGTGGCTTGCTTTGCAAAAGTACCTTAACTTCATGATTTTGTTGCTTTAATAATTCACACAGCCTGAAGCTGGGTATAGAAAAGCTTTAATCCGTTTTCTAAAGGTCATAAATGCCCACCCAGTAGATATACTGTAAATAAAATACCCTTAAAGTCTATTCTCAACTGAATCCCTCTTTGATAACAACACAAGCTTGATCCTTTGTCTTTTTTTTCTGCCTTTACAAATGTTGGATTTTTCCCCCAAAAGAAAGGCTAAAAACATAATCCTTTGATATTGAAATGCCACGGATATTTTTTGCCCTTGTTTTTCCCTTTGCCTGTTGTGGAGCTCGCATGAGGCCGAGGGTTTGTCAGAGCCGCAGGCAGGGTCTCAAGACGCTCGTCCCCACCGGACATTGGCCCCGTCACACATTGGCACGCTGGAGACAGCCCCGGCCCTGGCGTCAGAGGCCTGCCACGCTGTCAGGAGGGTCCGGAGATGCAAATGTGTGTGCTTTTTACCAGGGCAGTGTGGTTATCCGAGAGGGGACAGCCAGGCGAGGGTTGTCCCTGAGCCCCAGGGTGTCCAACCCCCCGCCCAGCCTGGGGGAAGTTTTGGGGGCAGCCCAGCCCTGGCGGAGGGGAAGGCCTGGCTCCTGCTTGGCCCCCAGAGCTATGCAGGGTGTCCTGCGGGATGCAGCAGGTCCTCCAGGCAGGAGATGCGCAGTGGCAGGAGCAGTGGTGTGAAGGACGGGCTTCACCATGGCGTGCGGCACGGGAGCGGCTCCCCTGGCTGGGGGGTCACGTTTGCCCAAACCCCTCGTCTGGCAGTGGCCACGAGCGGGTGCGTGAGATGGCACGGAGTACACAGAGGGTTATCCTCCCTCTCATACAACCTCCTAGGTAGTATTTAGTGATTTTTCTTTTCTCTCTTGGATGTTGCTGAGCTGCAAGTGTGTCACTGGTAAAAGCCACGGGAGAGAGAATGGCAAAGAATGAAAAGCCGAAGTGACGATGAGGTCCAAGACTACCTTACTGTCCAGGTCTTGGGTTGTGGAGGCAGCAGCAGTAAAATTACAGAGCAGAAAATGCTGCTGAATGATCTCGGCTGATGGAGTGAGCAGTGGCTTCAGCTGGCAGGAGGCCTGGGAGATGACACAGCGCACCCCCGCCGTGGACCTGCTCGGGGTTTCTGAAGGATCAGACTTCATAAGACAGTGATTTATAGTAAAAACTGCCCACTTTGGTTATTATTATATACTCAGTGCCTTATTAACATTTGCATTAGAAACTGCCTGGGGTTTATTTCAGCCCCCGTCATTCCCCATGGATGAATCACGCTGGTGTGGGACGGGAGGTGGGACCGATGCTCCTGCCAGCAGCCGGGAGGCTCTGCAAATGAAAGTGGTGTGGGAGAGCGGAGGCTGGAAGCACCCCCCTCCACCCAAAAATCCACTGGTGGCCCTTGGGCCACTGCTGCAGGTCTGCCCGCACAGGGATGGGCACTTGCCTCAGGCAAGGTGCCATGGTGGGTGGCATGGCCTCCCCTGGGGCTGCGCAGCTGCACCTTTGCCTGAGCACGCAGGGAGGGGTACGGTCGCCTGCAGAGGGGCACGCACCAGTGGCAGCTCCCGGGCGCTGACTGTAGGGCCGGATGGCTTTGCTTTGTGTACCAGCATTGGCCCTCGCTTGTGCCGTGTCTCAGCGTGCTGCTCAGACAGCCTCCATCCCTCCCGCGTCCTGAAACCTGCTGGTTGCTCATCGTCAGGAGGCCTGGAGGAGAACGGGGTGCTGGCTGCACATCGTGGCATTTGAATGTGACGCGTATTCTCGGACAGGCGCTAACCCTGAGCTCGCTGTAGTCTGTCCACTGACTCTTTGCATCTTGTGTCAGGAGGAGTCCCCTGTGCATTTTGCTAAAGCCTCTTCGCAGGGTGAGGATGACTCTTCTGGTGCAGTATGTGACACGCTCACATTCACAAACCCATGCCCCTGCTCAGACAGCTCCTTCCTCGAACGCTGCCCGTCCTGGGCCGTGGGGCACCATGCTGGTTGTGCTAGCTGCACGTTGGGCAGTCAGAAATGCACTGCAGCTCTTATGCACAACCAAGAATAAAATTTGTGCGTGAGCCAATCTCTCTCCTTTATCCACTAGGAAACAACCCAGAAGATGCTTTCATTGGGTTTGCTCCCCCACCCTTTGTAGACGCGCTCCACCTCATGCTTGTGGAGCTGTTGGGAGAAGCACCTCTTTACTCCGTGCTAAGTTCTGTCATTTTCTCTTGTCATCTTTTGCTGTCAAAGTGCACCAACAGCGAGAGGATCTAGGGTCTTGTTCAGGACAAAGCTTGTCTCTACTAACTCATGTGTAGCAGTGAAGCTTGATCTGGTGTGATGAATTCATGAGTATTCCCTGGTGTCTAATAATACGGTTTAATTAATGATGGAGCCTTTCCCTCCTTCTGGATCCCTGTCTTTTGTGTGTCTGATTGGTTTTCACAAAGCTGAGAGGAACTTTCATGCCTTTGAGACGTCCATCCATCTGTAAAATATGGCTGAAACTGGCCAACAGTCCTAGAAGTCGGTTGGGGCGAGTGTGAAAAAAATAATTCCATAACCTTATTTTCTTAGGAAAGCAGACACAAATGTTTAATTCATGAAGCCGTCAGCAAGTCCAGCAGACTGGATGCCTCCTGGCGTAAGCCTGCATTATAATGCGGCGGAGCTCCTCTTTGGGAAAAGTGGGGCCCTGGGCTGCCAGGAGGAGTGGGTCCGGGTGTGACGCTGCATCTTCGTCCCCCTCCGTCCCTGCTGGGGCTGGTGCTGCTGGCAGCAGGGCAGGGGCTGCGCAGCCGTGGTGGCCGGGGCAGGCTGCCGCCGCGGGGAGTGCTGGTTGTGACTTCTCCATAGGATGTGCTGATGCAAAGTGTCACAGCGCTAGTGGTGATGCCTCGGGATGTGCCAGTACTCTTTGTGTGTCATATGTTGGCAGCGTGATAAACTGTCACTAGCAACTGTAGTGGTGGTAAGTGAAGGAAAAGGGAAGGACAAAGAGTGCTGAATGGTCCCGTCCCCCCTTTCCTCATTCTTGCCTCACTCATTCTTTAATGTTGTTGGCCCCAGGGATGTCACTAGTGCCTGCCTCTGGTATCCACGTGCAGGATATCCCGTATTTGGGTTTTTCCCCTTGCGTTTTTTCCTTCCCCTACTGCCTCTGAACTGTACAAAAGGGAGAAAAAAAGGAAACATGAAATATAAAATGTTTTTAACTTTTATATAATTTTATGTAAATTTTTAAAACTTTTCAAAAAAGCTAGCATGAAATGCAAAGGAAAAAGGATGCCTGTGTTTGTAACCGCAACATCAAGCGCAGCCTCTGCAGACTCAAGGCTGGCAGGCAGGCAGTGCGGTGAGGCGCAGTGCGGCGATGGCCGGCTGGTTCCGTGGGCCCGGTGGACATGGCCCTGCGCCGTTGGCCACCCACACCCCTCTGCGCACTGCTGCCTGCTCTGAGCCCACAGCGTCCCTCTCCAAAGAAATGTGTAACCCCGGGCAATGCATCCATGCGGCGAGAGCCTCCTCACCGCAACAAATGCAGTTCCCTGGCACAGACCGGCTCTTTAACTGGGACATAGTTAATGGAGTCTGTAAGGCACAGGGGGCGGGTAGGTGGCACTGAGGTGTCGGGGCAACCCTGCGATGCAGCAGGGCAGGAGGATGCGCCCACAGCTCACCCGCCTGCCCGAGCACAGCGGGATGAACCCCCAGGCACAGCGGGGCCGTACGATCCCCGCTGCCGGAGCCACCCCGCACCCTGCGGTGACACCCCAGCCCCGCGCGCCGCGCTGGCCAGGGCAGCAGAGGCGCAGCTAGCCAGGAGCCGCCATGGCTCTGCCGGCTGTGTGGCTGTGCCGTGCCATGCCACCGCGTGCCCAGGGATGTGCTGTGACCAGCGCCTTTGTGGACTTCTAGTTGCCTTGGGCCAGAGGAGGTGTGTTGCTCTTGTAATTGCACTGCCATGTGAGGAATCCGCTTTTCACTTGCTCTGCTCTGCAAAGCAAGGATCTGGGGATCAGGTAATTCCCCAAAATAGTACATGAGACAAAGACGGTGCTGCTGGTGAGGCAGCACAGCCTCCCTCAGGCCCTGCACCCTTTCCCCGAGCTTTCCCGGTCCCGGAGTCACCCGGTGACAGGCACATACGCTGCTTTCCTACTGCAGTTTGCGAAAAGGTCGTTAGTGGGAGGAAGCCTAGACAGCACATCCATAATCCATCTTCCCCATGACATGTTTGTGTAAAGACTATGAAGTTCTTGTTTGCTATAAAGAGTAAAATGATGCAGTGCCGTTACAGCGTAGGCAAAAGCAACAACTCCCAAGAGGGTGCCGCTCAGTCCTGTAAGCTGGAGGCACGCAGCCAAGCTTTCTTAGGGGCGTCTTCTCTCTCCGCCACAAAATCCCCTGTCAGAGTCCCACAGTTGTCTCCAACTGCCCAAAATGAGAGTGGCAGTGAAGTCCCTATGGATGGGAATGTGCAGCGTGTTCTCATGTGCCCTTTTAAAAACAAGGTGGTTTTCCAATTACTTGTGACTGTTGCAGATGTGTGTTTAGTTATTGTAGTTATTAACCCAGGCCGTCTCTCTGACAATTTAGGACCGCAGGCTGGACCCTCTAGGACACGTTCTTTGCCTGGTTTTCCTTTACCACATTATCCCTGCCTGGACTGGGTCGGACCTTTAGCTCTTGTTTGTGGTCTCCTTCTGCCAGAAGAAACCCGGGCTCTGTGTCCTGGCTCTGAAGGTAGCACAGCTTTCCTTTTTCATTCCCTGCTGTTGCTGCTGTTTCACTGTCTGTACAACAGCTTGTAAATGCCAGAGGAGGCATCGCAAGGGGTGCAGCACAGGCAGCCTGGGACGCTGACAAAGCCTCTGCTCGTGCTTGGAGCGCTGGGAGGGAGAAGCAGGTGGTGCCGGTGGCAGCCGTGATGGATAGACACGCGGTGGTTGGCCTTGCGGGGTGTGCGTTCTCAGCGTCGCGGCAGGGGCTCCTCTCCGTCTGGGAGCTGAAGCACCGTCCCGAGGTGAACCACGAGGCTGCTTCTGCCCGTTGGTGCAGTGAAAGCTTGCTGCGGCTTGTGTCAGCAGGAATTTTTTCTCACATACAGTACTGTGTATGCATCAAGGTTAAACAGCTGTCTCCTGCTCAAATTCTTCCTAGCTCTCACATGTGAGTTTTTTCAAGATTAAATTCTCACAACAAAATCCACACACACCACCGCCACCTCCCTCCCCGCCTGAGACACAAAAGCAGTCTCGTTTCCAGGCCTTTGGTTAAGGAGACCTTTTTACGGCTTAACACATGCTGGCTGTTGAGTGGCAGATGTCTCTGAATCAAACGCTGACACTTGTGTTCAGAAGGGCCGACCTAATCATGGGGGAGGGAGACCGAGAGCTGAAGGTCCTGGAGGGGAGAAGGGGATGTTGCACGCGGCAGATCTCCAGATTGTGCAGGAGCTGAAGGTCCTGGAGAGAAGGAGGGGATGTTGCACACAGCAGATCTCCAGATTGTGCAGGAGTCCCACAGACTCTGCAAGAAGACCAGTGGGAGGGGGAGAGGGCAGAGTGGGGTTAGGTGGCGTGGCTACGAAGAAACCCGACCGAAATGCGTTACTGAATTCCATATTGTCCGTCTGTGAGGACAAAGAGCAGAATATTTTGGCACTTGGTCAGATTAATAACTGGAAATCTGATTATTGTTCTTCTAGCATTACCCTTAAGAGAAACTCTGGTTTGGCTGTGCTCAGCCCTGCGCTACCCAGAGGCTGTGCCTTGTCCTCGGTGGCGCTGGTGTCTGTACCTGCCCTCCGCCAGCCGTGCGGCCGACACCAAACTGCTGGTCTCACATGGCCCACATGAAAAGGTCTTATTTTTAAAGAAAAAAAATGTGCCCTGCTTTGCTAACGTTAATTATAAATTTCTCAGTGGCTTAAACATGACTAGCATTTGGATCTTTTTTTGTTCCGACGAGCCATCACACAACACGCCCCCGCACGCTGGTTAATTGGACCAAGAGCACGGGATGTTTCAGCATCAGATGCAGGATTTGGCAACAATAAAACTGAAGCTACACTGGACATCAAAGTCATCTACAGGCCCTTAGAAGCTGCAGCTTATGAGTTTGGGATGTTCTGTTAATGCTCATGGTTGGACAATCCAATTACAAACCACTTCATGTCATAAATGATAAGGAACAATGTCCTCTGGTCTTATGAAATTATGAATATATCAGCATGATACAGCAAATATTCCCTAAGCGCTTTTACAATAGTTCATTAAAGTAAATACTGTCGGGGTTTACCCAGAGCATTATGGGGTGTACCCGTTTTGTTACTCTAGGCAGCACCACAGTTCAATGATGTTTGCAGAAGGAGACTTTCTCCTTTTCTTCACATGATGTATTTCTCCTTGTGGGTTGGACCAGAATTCAAAGAAGTCTGAAGTTCATGACCTCCTATTGAAGTGTCTGTGTGCTGCCTGAAAACAGATCCAAATCTCTTGGTAATTGTACAGACAGAAATCCATAAAGCTGCACTGGGTGCAGTTCTGGTCTGGTTTCTCTGTGGTGAATGCAGGAGCTGCCCACAAGCCAGGAAAAGGCAATTGAGATTTTCTGTCTCGGCAATGAAGAAAAAATGGGACGTGGGAAATATAAACAGAAACCGACGCAACTGGTATACAATTAACAATAGAAACCATTGCTGTAATGATCGATTTGACATAATTTGCCACAGTCAGAGAGACTTGCCGCCTGTGTTGTGCACCCCAAGTCAGCTGCAGTGGCAGTGGGACAGAAACTTCTCAGGAGCCAGACCATGAGGTGTCTTCCCCATTGATGAACACATGATGTGCTTTTATTCCTCCTAGTTTTCCAGCCTTTCTCCTTTGAAATTGCCTCTTTCCAAGCCTTTCAGGGATGAGGTAGTGGTTTGCCTTGTTTCCCAGATGAGCCATGGTGGTGGTTTCTGGGGACAGGCAAAAAGAGGATGTGGAAAAAGTAGTTGTGGAATAGACCTGTAGAGGTGGATCAGAAGGGTTGTGCGGAGGGTTGGGTATTTCATGTGACAACGTTTGGGAGACCATGAGAGTGCGTTTCTTGTTACTTCTGCATGGGATGGACTCTCCTCCCTCCCACGATCGCCGTATTGCCCAGCGTCTGCTGCCCTGAGCTACACACCAGCCGGCTGAGTCCGCAGACACCTGCGTGTTGGTTCTATGTCCCATTTCTATTTCGTTTCTATTTATGTGCCATTTCTATTTTACACGGCTTCAGAGTCTGGTGTCACTCTGCATGAGCCTCTGAGCGCCTTTTCCGGTGTTCCTGTGCCCCTTGGCCTCTGGTCCCTGTCCCCACGCTGGCGAGCACGTCCCAGGTGGTAGCTCTGTAGTGGTGCAGTCGGGAGATGCTGCTTTACTGCTGTGAAGCCGAATCTGGAAAGTAGCACAGAATTGTTACTTGTGTTACCCTGACCTGTGGAACTGGGTTGTACTGGGAGAGCAATGACAGGTAGGTAGGTAGAGAGATAGGTATGTGCATATGTATATGTGTATGTCTATGTCTACGTATACCTACCTACACAAACACCCAGAGCTTATGACAGTTATTAGGGGCTGTCTTCCTTTTGTGGATCATTGGCCCCCCAGGGAGGAAGCACCAACATCATGGATTTAGACTGCGTACTATTTCTTAAACTGTGTAATGAGCCAGGTCCTCCCGAATGGGTGTCTGTCCTTCAAAAGTGGCAGGACATGTTGCTGACAGAAGATGTCCTTTTACAAAAGGGCTGCGGTTTCCCAGGCAGTCTTTATTTATAACCCTTATTCCCTGGGAAGCAAATGAGCGGTACGGTCTCACCACCTAATTGTATTGTAAAAGCTGCGCAATTTGTTGTATGAATCTAGCCAGGTTAGCCTCAGTCCTGGTTATTTGTGGTGTTGCTTAAAATCATCATGTCTAAGCATGTTCCTTGCAAAATTTGGGGATCCTGGAGTCATTTGCTGTAAGTATAAGGAAGCATTTCAGATACACCTTTCCTTTTAATGAAGTGGTTCAGCTTAAGTGAACCCCTCATGTCTGGGCGTTCTACCACGTCCTTTAGTCGGCAGCAGTGCTGCTGTTGGTTCAGCGGGACAGTGCGTGAACACCGTGACATCTGAGGCCCCGCGTGCCCTGGTCAGAAAATAGCCGTATTGTCAAAGTGCAACATATTGGATGTGTTTATGAGTATTTTCATTCTCTGACTGACTGGAAAAAGCTTTCTGAAAAGTTGACCTGCATTATATAGAATACCTACTTTGTTAGGAAACATGCAGGGGAACCAGGAATGCCTATTTGTTGCACAAAGGGTGACATTTTGCCAATAACAAGTGGTGAAGAGCTGCTGCTCTCTCCAGTTTCTCAGAAGCTTGATACTTGTCTGCTGCTCTCTGACAATTCGTTCATATAGCCAAATGTGGTACAAATGTTTGTACAGGCACAGAAAACCTCGCTGCGTTGCAGCAGATATTGGCTGGGTCCCTTGCATGGAGCACCCAGCACGCACGAGTGTGGGGCTTGGCAGTGTTGCATTAACACTTGGGCTTGATGATCTGAAAGGCCTCTTCCAACCAAAATGATTCCACGGTTCTATGTGAACATTCCTTGTTTGGGAGCGGAGCAGGGCATGTGCTGCCCGGCGTCCCGCAGACCCCGCTGCTCTTCAGAAACAGAAAACCGTCCTAACGGGTCCAGGCACACTATCAGAAGTGGTGCCCTGGGACTCCTCTGCTTCTCATTTTGTTCTCTGTCCAAGACTGATGTATTTGGGGAGGAAGAGACAGAAATGACAAATTCTCATGCCTCAGCCGTATTCTGTTCTGTCATCCCT
The DNA here is from genome assembly GCA_013398815.1 of Ibidorhyncha struthersii. Lineage (NCBI taxonomy): Eukaryota > Metazoa > Chordata > Aves > Charadriiformes > Charadriidae > Ibidorhyncha > Ibidorhyncha struthersii. Next base: position 52,894 of record VZSZ01000449.1, on the reverse strand, counting down.
TCCAACTCTGACCATTCTATGATTCCATGATTTAGGTACCTGCTCTTTTTTTGTCTCTATTGCTGTATCTTTCTGCTAAATACCACTTTTGGCATTGGGGAAACAGGGAAGTGAAGAACGGGCAGAGGGAAAGGTCAAGCTGCTCAGCCTGTCACGAGCGAAGAGCTTCTGAGAAAATGGCCATGAAATAAAGAACAAGTTTTGTGAGCAGCATAAGTAAGAAGATGTGATTTTTGGTGGATTTGAGTCCCCGAACGCTGTTTTCCTCCATCTGACTGCCCATTTATAATGCTGTTGGCCAACCCCGGGGTGCGAGGGGGTCACCCTGCGGCAGTGCCGGTGTTGTTGGGGCAGTGAAGGGCCATCAGATACAACCTAGGAACAGTCCCCTGCTGAAAAGCTCTAGACACGTTTATTTATATAATGTGGACAGCAAAAATACTAGCTGCTTCAATAGTCTCATAAAATTAAACGATTAGGAATGAAAACATTGATGAATTCTAAATTTAGTGCTTTCCATTTTCACCCAAACTGGAGATTTTGTTCTCTGAAATACAGCCTTAACTATAGTATCTCTTTGACAAGTGCAAATATGCTTTTCTAATGTTTTATACTTTTTTATACTTACTGACCCATCACAGTTGCGACAAACTGTATTTTTTCTGTATGATCAGGAATTCTGCCTCCTCCAGGAAAACACTTTGGACTGTAAACACATGAGATTTTTTTTAAAGAAAGAGAAGAAAGGAAAGGAACAGTATTTATTAAAGAGGCCTTTTGTGTCTCTGCTTTTCACTCTCACCTCCTGTTTAGTTACTATTTATGTAAAACATCCGTCAAGAATCCTTCTGTTAATGTTGTTCACTCACAGAGTTGCAGTAAGAGTGTTGTGCTGTATTATTACTTTTGATCTAAAAATTCTTTTTAAAAGTAAGTACTAAAAGAGCCTCTAAATAAAGGGCAATGCAGTATAAAATATATATCTATTCATACTCAGCAAATGGTGCAGTTAAACCAAACCATACTGAAGATTAAATAACAACCAACCCATTCTTCCCAGCTGTCGTTTTGACAAGTGCCATTTAGCAAGGATGTCGGAGCTTTGTTTGGCCGACACTCATCTTGTTATGAAATGGTGCCCTGTGGGTGCTCGTTGCAGAGGTCCCTGCGCCGCGCTGCATGCCGAGGCTCTCGGCTCTGCTCTGCTCTTCCTTATTTCCTCAGCAGGGAAATACATTCAAATGCAAACTTAAAGGAGAACACTTGCATAAGTTGAGAAAACTGGATTTTAGCCCCCTGCTATTATCTTTTGGCTTATCAGAGAGAACAGATACGCAGGGTTGTTCCTGGGCACAGTACTCGAATTGAGACCGTGCTCGGCAGCAGCTCCTCTTCTGGGCGATGCCTGCAGGATTGAGGCAGAATTTAAGCCGTGGTCAAGCACCGCTGCTCGGTGGCAGCGATGAGCTCAGGTATTGATCTGCCCCTTCCCAGTGCCCCGTGCCATTAATCAGTGAGCACGGTTTGCTACGAAATCCATCTGCCTGCCATTGGGCGCGCGGCGCTGGGTTGGGCAGCTGCTGGCTCCTCTGGGCAGCCAGACTGAAGTCATAGCGATGACTCAGCTCGGTAAGTGCTGTCTGATGTTCACGGAGACATGCATGATGATGGGCCACTGGAGGGATGGTGAGTAACTCAGCAGCATTAATGAGCGGAAGCATAAATGCTCCGTAAATGCCTAATGGGTGAGCCGCAGTAGGAAGATCCTCTTCTCTGCTCTTGAATGCCTGGAGCATATTTCTTCATTTTGGTGATGCGATATACTTAAGTACTGTTTGGTAGGTTTGATAGAAAGGCTCAGCCGGTGGGGTGGCCGCAGTGATGGAGGAAGGAGACTAGCCAGGAGGAGCGGGAGGTTTGTCCATGTTCATGCTCGAGTGCCGGGGCACAGCCCCTGTGCCCCCCATGTGGAAGGAATTTCCATCTTCCTGGCCCCTACAGCTGTCTCTTCCAGGAGACACGGCTCTCTCCAACCTGCTGTGACAGAAATCACTCATCAGAAGAGTTGCAAGAGATTCCTTGTGGAGAAAGGACTCGGCATATATTGTATGTTGAGTTACTACATGTGCAGAGGTAGATGCTGGAGCTGCCATTAACATTCACTTTCTTGCTTTTTCTAAAGGAAGGGTCAACAATGGTTACAACAAAATTCATCAGTAGTTGATAGAGTTGTGCTAGGCATGCCAAGTTGGTCTTAACCACAAATTATCATTAATTCTCTCACTTCCAAGATGACGTTTTCTCGTTGATGCTTTTGCTGTTTGTACACTTTGGTAGTTCCTTAGTATGGTCCCTGTTGGTGGCCCTCCAAATGCTCTGTGTTTAGAGTTGGGCATGTAGGACAAAGCGAAAATAAAGCTGTGTTTGGGCAAGTCCTACAAGGTCTAGGTTGGAACTGTCCTTTTTCCCCAGGGAAAGATACTAGGGATTTTAATGCAATATTGAAAAGCAAATCTGAACAGATGGGACTTGAATGTGGCCAAACTTCCATCCAGCCAAGTTAATGTTTTAAACCTGGAGAGGGGAGCTGTGGCTGATGGAGGATTTAATGCTATGTGCAACATGCACAGTATGTGCACAGAGGTATTTGCTGTCAGGTAGCAGTAGTTTACAGTTATTCTGATTTCTGACTGCCCGTTGGCAGACCCGACAGCTGATCGTAAAGTTCGGGAGGTTTTCATAGCTCTGGCACGTGAGCTGTTCTAATGAACTGAAGTGAGCTTTGCTCACCTTTATGCTGGGAGTCACTTCACAATTTGCCGTCACCGTAGGTGCGAGCATCTGCGGTGTGGTAGCTCATACGGCTGCTTTGGAATACCTTGGGCCTGGTGCTGCAAAACAAGGTCTTTCAGTACAGAGGACCTTCACCAGGGGAGACGTCTACCAGGGCAGATCCCTTTGCAGCAATTTGGTGGTAAACACATCAGCCCAACGGAACAAGTTTCTGCCAATGAAAAATTAAGCATTTGGCTGCAAGTGGCATTAATTCCTCCTAAAGGTTTTGCACTGTGAAGCATGAGTATCCCCTTCTTTCTCGGGTGAAAAGTTATACATATATTTATTTACTTCAGTGTGGAATGGAAACTTTGCTGCCTGGGAGGCACGTTGAGGTAGCAGCACAGAAACAGAGACGTTGGGCCACATCACTCTCAATGCCATTGCCCAGCAGCACCGATTAAAGATGAGTGATGAGGTTTTTCGAAATAGCACACTGAGTGTTCTTGCCTTGGGATCAGGAAAAGCTTCAACATCAATTTACATTCAGAGATTAAATAAAGCCCTCCATTCTTCATTGGAAATAATTAGATTTCTCTCTGTTCCCAAGTTTTATCAAATACATAACTAAAAAAAATTGTTTCATCTGCCTCTTCGACCAGCACATAAAACATCACAGAATGTAATCATGGCCGTAATGAAAGATGACTCCAAATACAAGACTTAACTCAAAATATATGTCAGCCATGGGAAGGTGTACTTTCCACGTTCTATTCTGAAAAGACTTGTTACCTGTAGTTCTATACAGGGGTCCAGATCCTCGTGTAAATCCAGAGTGCTGCTGAGCTGGAGTAAATGGCGGATCCAGGTTTGGATCCATCTAAAAGGCAGAAAGGAGATGGGTCGTGGTGTCTTCAGGGATTTCTGCAGGTTGGTCTGATTTTTCATCATTTTTCTTTAAATAACACTAAAGCCAGAGAAGCCCAGCAGAGAGATGAGCATGTGATTAAAGCTACACAAAAATCTAGATGCCTTGACAGCCTTTCCGTAGGAAGCGTGACAGCTCCAGAACACATCTCCCTGTTTGTCCTCCTCCCCGCTCTCGGCAGAGCCGTCTGTGCAGCGGGAAACACAGTTCCCGTCCACTTTGAAACCTCCCAAGTGAGGGTCTGCTGCTCTGTGTCCCAAAGGTCAGCAAATCCGGGCTGTGCCACATCAAAGACACGTGTTCAAGACTGTGACCAAAGGATGCTCCAAAAGTCCTACATTTTTGGTTTAAAAAAACAGTAAAGACATCAGATTCTGAGATATCTGTCTCTAATTTCCATCAAATGATGAAACTGTATAGCTGGTGTGCAAGAGCGGAGCGGGTGGAGAACAAGGACAAACAAAAGCAAAGAAAAATTCTTTTTGTTTACTGTTTGTTAGGTTTATATGCTGTCACTTCTTTAGTTTTTCCTTGTTTATTTGGATTAATGTCTCTCATGAGGTGAAGAAGTCTACATGTTTTTTGGAGCTGCAAGTCAAATAATCACCCATACCCAAAACTCGATTATAGAAACATCTGCTTAATGTCTGACGAGATGTTATTTTCTCAGCATGACATTAAAAGGAAGTGCTTAATCTAAACCACCTAAAATTGCTTTAAATCATAGGATTTAGAGCATGTGGATAACATTCTGCATCCCTCTCTCATGAATTCCTGCAGGAAAATTGGAAAATATTCCATGATAGACGCCAACTAGAAGAACTCGGCTCCCCACTTGCTGTGTGCAGGTGCCAGTAAGGAGAGCTTTTCCTGACATAGTTTCAGTGTGCTGGTTCTGTGCCATTTATGTCAACAGCAAGACAGAAGTAAGGTTCCTCCTAAAAAAAAAATAATATGTGCGAGCTTAGTTTTGGATGTGTTTTGAGCACGCTCCCCGCCATCCCTCTGTGGTGTGTTTGGCTTGCCCGGTGCACAGAGGGCTGGCTGTGTTCGTGGATCCGTAGGGGTCTGTTGAACTTCAGGAGCTCTGCAGATTTGCAGGAGATGAGAACATGACCACATTCTTAAGACCACAAAGTGGAAGTTACTGATGGATGGTATGCTGAGGTGCAATCTCGAACAGCAGGTTTTATCTCAGGTCAGAAGAGGTTCTCATCTCTGGCATAGGAAACTGAGAAAGGGAATTTAATGGAGGTGTTGACATGACCTGAAAACACCGACAGGCTTGCTATGAATAAAAGTTTTATCAGCTGCTGTTACAACTTGGCTGTAGCAAACAGCAGTACGGAATTAAAGAGGTTTTAATGATTTATGGTGTTCTGACAAACCAGTCCTTCATCAATCTTGTGATAAAGCATAACTTTTCAGCAGGGAAAAAGTAAAAGTCGTAAGACTCCATGAAAAATATCTTAAGGTTTCATGCCTGGTGGCGAGGTGTTTGGAATAGAAAACAAAATCAGCTCTTGAAGACACGAAGGCAGATTTGTTGGGCTGGTAACCTCAGCATGGCTCCTGAGGATTACAGTCATTTTCCATTCACTGCAACTTTACACCTTTTAATTTGCTTTATACCTGGGTAGAGAGGTTCTGGCTTTGACCTTTGCGTCTGAAGGGGAGACTGTGTTGTTAAAATACTTGCTGTATTCTTAGAGATGTAGCTATAAAGTGGTCCCAACTGGCGGAAACCATTAATTGCAGAAAAGCTGCTGCGGTACCAGGTGTCTCTGGAGGCCAGCTGCCCGTGCCTGGGTGCAGCCCCGCAGATGTGCGCGGCACGCACCCCTCTGGGAAGCCTGGGGATCGGCCGTGCGGTGGTGGTGTGCCCGCTGCTGTGCCCGTCCGGAGCCCGGAGATGGGGCGGTGTTTGCAGACAACAGCAGAGTAGCAGCTGTAGGGACCTGGAGAAGACTGAGAGGGGATCTCATCACTGCTTATCAATACTGCGAGGGAGGGTGCCAGGGGGATGGGAACAGTCTTTTTTCAGTGGTGCCCAGTGACAGGACAAGAGGTAATGGGCACAAACTTGAGCATAGGAAGTTCCATCTGAACCTGAGGAGGGACTTCTTTGCTCGGCGGGTGGCAGAGCAGTGGCAGAGGCGGCCCAGAGAGGTGGGGGAGTCTCCCCCTCTGGAGCCATTCCAAACCCACCTGGACGCCGTCCTGTGCCACTGCTGGAGGTGCCCCTGCTCTGGCGGGGGGTGGCACTGGGGGAGCTCCAGAGGGCCCTGACAACCCTGACCAGTCTGGGATTCTGTGTACATGTTTGCGCTGTGTGCCCCCAGTCTGTGAGCATCAGCGTCTCACCTGGACTGGTTGTGGAAGCAGGCAGGAGCAATGATGTGAGCGTTATACTGGGAAGTGTCTGTTGTTCTGAGCACCACACCGCACACATGAGCACCCAAACGCAGGGAGGCTCCGCCGTGCAGTGCCCTTGGCCTGACCCAGTCCAGAGGCATGGCCAAAGCTGGAGGAGATGTGGAAAGGTGGAGGAGCGCTGCTGTCATGGCCAGCAGCCGCCCGCCTGTTTGTGTCACCGAGCCTGGTTCATCAACATGGCATAATACAGAAGATTGCGGTGCAGATTGGCGCTGGGACCAGAGCTGCAGATGTCCCATTCTTTTAAATGGGTCTTTGTGTGCTGGAGATAATAGTTGGGAAAAACACTGCCAGAGACACTGCTGTCAAAACTGTTCCCAGAACAAAGTTCTGGTTAAATAAGCTGCATAATCAAGCAATGAAGGTTTTTGATTGTTTCAAAGTGTGTTTTTATTCAGGATCAGACGGTATTATAGTAACGTGTCCCTGCTGAGCGTGGGGTGAGCGTCACGGGTAAGTTGTGTGCAACTGTGCACCCTGATATCTGCTGGGAAGGCTGCACAGCTAGGCAGGTACAGTCCAGGAGGTTCCTGCAGTGCACTGATGATAACTATTTGACTCGGGTGGTGGAGGACCCAACAAGGAGCGGTGTACTACTGAACCTAGTACTGACAAAGAGGGACTGGTGGAGGACGTTAAGGTTGGGGGCAGCCTTGGTTGCAGTGATCATGAGAAGACAGAGTTCAGCATTAAGTGTAGTATGCATAAAACGACAAGTAGGATTGCAGCCTTGGACTTCAGGAGGGCTAACTTTGATCTCTTCAAGAATCTGCTTGGAGAAATCCCATGGGTTAGGGCTCTTGAGGGTAGGGGGGCTCAAGAGAGCTGGCTGATGCTCAAGCATCGCTTCCTCCAGGCTCAGGATCAGTGCATCCCTAAGAGCAAGAAATCAGGCAAAGGAAGCAGGAGACCTGCATGGCTGAGCCGGGAGCTTCTGGAAAAGCTCAGATGGAAGAGGGAGGTTTACAGTCTGTGGAAGTCATGTCCCCCCACACCTGGGCTTGTGTGGAGTGCCGCGGGGGAGGACCTTCGTCCTGGGCTCCGTCCTGGCTGGACACAAAAGTCGTGGACAGACCCATGGAAGGGAGGTAGATGCTTCCAGCAGAGCTTCATCCTGCTGCTCACCATTGGCTCATGTGCTTAACGAATACCTGATATTTTAGTTACATCGCTGCGAATACGCCTAGGAGGCAGCTTTGAGCTTTGCTATCTTGGCTATGCCTAAAAAGAAATAATAAGTTGATTAGCTGGTTTTATCCTTAATGTTTATAAGAACTGTAGAACAAGTTAATATTATCTTTTTAATTACAAGTGTCACACAGATGTTAATTACCAGGCAAAGATTGTACTTCAATTACCATCAGTGCCATCGTAATACAAAGTGGATACGAAGGTTGCTGTCAATGACGGGGTAACTGGTACTGCGTCCTGTGCAACCGCGATACCCTGGCCGTGTCAAATGCCTTCGGTTTCTCTTCAGAATGGTACCATCCCTGTTTGTTACTTTCCGAATAGCAGCTGAGAATTGATTCTAATTTTTGTATAATTGGCAAGGTTCTGTCCGCAGCTCTCGGTACAGAACGCTCTCACGCGGCGAAGCAGAGAGGTGCTGCAGGCGCGGGTCCCTGGAGGTGCAGGGCAGCACCGGGGGCCGGGGGGGCAGAGCCTGCGGCGCCTGCAGCCCCGTCCTGCCCACCGCCAGCACTGCCGCTCTGCCCGCTGCGGCGTTAATTGCCAAATGAAGTCCTCTCCAACTCCTCTTGTGTGGCAGTAATTGCCCTCCGGCTGATCAGACGTAGCCACTTTCTAAGGCGTGAAAACGCTCAGAGACGTGAACTTGTCTTGGTGTAGCAGGTGAGCTGTTTCAGGAGAGCCTGGCTAGAGGAGGTGGGCTTGTTCAAAGTCAGTATTGGAGATCATTCTTTCAGCAGCAGAACAGCAATGCATAATTTACAGTTAGCCCTGCTTTGCTGTCTGTTTGCTCAGCAAACTCACTCTAGTTTGCAAGAAACCAATAATCACAACCTTCTCGCTCTTCTCTGCAAGAACTGACTGTCGCTGGTTTTGCACTCTGTCTTCGGAGTCTCAAACCCTCACCGAGTGCCTGCGGGTGGTTTCCAGCCATGACTGGTATTTAACCCAGACAACGTTCCCCATGAGCCCGGTGGTCGGGGTGGTCATAGCAGAGGTGTAGTAAGCACGTGCTTATGTGGCTCTATCACAAATTACCAGTACTTTCTCTTTTCTCCCCATTTCTACTGTAACATATGGTGGTCAAAACTGCACTCAGTTCTCCAGAAAAGGTCAGGCTATTTATACATCATGGTAGGTGCTTCCTTATTGCTTCTGGTCCTTCAGAACAAAGAATTTAGCTCTTATGCTACAGAGGCTGAGAGTCTCCCATTTCCTTGCCATCCTTCCCGAGGCTGCTGCCGTGCTGTAGCAGAGACTCTTTTCGCCAGGTGGTCCCAAAGCCTACTGATGCTTTTGGGTGCCACAGGCAATTTTGTGTTTATACTTCATATTTCAGGTTTCAACCTTGCAAGTAAAATGGCGGCTCTGTAGATATCGGGGGAAACGGGGAGGGATTTGGCCCCGGCAGCCCTAAGGGGAGGACAAGCCTCAGCTGTGGTCCAGCCAGGGTCCTCCCCTGCTCCAGCCTGCGTCTTGGTGGGACCCAGCGCTGGGACATCATGTGGTGGCCCCGGCAGGCGTGGAGACTGCTGGGTCTCACTGAGCTTGCAGAGCAGAAGCGCTGCAGGCTGGACCCGGTGTCGCCCAGTGCTTCGTGTCTTCTGCGCTGCCGTTCTCAGAGGGGGGCAGTGCCTGGTCCTACGCCACCAGTGCGGGAGGTGGGCGGTGTCGGAGGGCACTGAGATTTCCTTTGCTGGGTAAAAGCTTAGGGCCAGATTCGGGTTGTGCTTTTGCTCGTGCTAATTCCTCATGACTTCATCGAGGTTGGCTTATTTTTGTGAGCTGAAAACTGCTGCTCCGGGTGATTAATGGTTGGAGAGCACTGCTGGGATCAAATAAGCTCTGCCAGAGGGAATCGATGCATCATCCCAGAGTCACAGCCATTTCCAGAATGACCGCTTAAAACTGCAGTGCTTTTCTTCTCTGGAGAATGGGAAATACAGAGACCGTTTTAACCATTTAAATATCTAAATGGAGTTTTGTAGGTTTTCCACATGGGGAGTCCAGACAGAAATACCCAAGGGAAGTCAGCAGAAGCTGGAGGAGAAATCGATATATGCGGGCAAGGTGCAGCCTCTCCAAATCAGCATTTCTATAAGCCAGAGCAGTGTTCCGCTGTGGTTCACTATCGTCTAGGACTGAGGTGTTTGCTATCGGTGTGTAGTGCTTGCTCATGCTAAGCCTTGACTCTAAAGCTAAAATAAGCGAAATCCAGCTTCGTACGCTGCCACTTCCTGATGGCTCCCAGCCGAAGTCAATAAAGGGTCTGTGTACGTGAGGATTACAGCGCGTTTGTCTCATCTTTCAAAGGCAGAAGCCACTAAAAGGTTCAAGAAGAAAAACCACTGCTCACAGTTTGGAAGCAAAAGGGAGATCTCATGAACCAAGCTGTGGGTATTTGCGTCCGATGTGTCGGTAGCGTCCTGCAGAGGACAGGATCACGGGTGCCTTGATTTAAGATGACGTCTGCATTTGCAGAAGGAAAAATTAATCTTTGTGCAGCCGAGATCAGGCAATCTCAAGTATTTATCAGCTCCGCAGATCCTGCCCAGAATGCAAACTACTTGCTTTTGTTTGAGCCCAGACAAATTGTGCTGCCCCTTCATAATTAGTTTGAGATAAGTCAGGACATGCTATTAAATGATTAGATGACCTTTCATCTGAGCAGGGATTTCAGCCCATTTGATTCCTTCAGAATCAGCAGGAAAAAAGTTATTGGATTTCTAAGGGAGAAAAGGCGAAGCCTGCCTGAGAGAGAGCAAGTTGGACTGAAAAATGTACAGAGCGGCAACAATTTAGACAACTGGGGAAAGTACCCTGAATTAACAAGAGCAAAAAAAAAGCTTCCAAAAAGGACATGATGTCTGAGTCCCCTGGACACCAGAAGACACCCCAATCCCAGCGCTCTATTTCCATGCCAACTTATGCCACGGTTGGGTGGAAAACAGAAATAGCTCTTGCAAGCAACAGCTCAATGAGTGATGCAGGGGAATAAGAAGCCAAATAATTCCTGGCAGGTTGTGGACTTTGCTTCTGCTTTTAGTGTTTAATCCACGCTGTGATGGGGAGTGCTTTGATCCTACAGAATAAGGTTTATCCTGAGGCTTTATGCTAAGGTCAGGTTTATGTGAGAGTGTAAATGGTGCGGATGCTTCCTACCTAAAAAGCATGGTTCGTCCCTGCAAATTACAGTCATGGTGTGGGTGGTAGTAGAAGACGAACCGGTCAAAAGTCTAAATCCCTCAGTTATGTTTCACTTATTTAGCCCTAGTATTAATTGTGTTTGTTTATTTTGGTTTCTAAATGTCAAATTGTGGTCTGAAATTTGAAATTCTTAATGTTTTCCCTGGATCAGCTGGAAGCTGGTGAAAACTGCGACCAGGAAGCTGACTCCAGGACAGCGGTTCAGAGCCCTGACTGCTCTTCCCACTCTGGAGGCTGCTGGTCCTTCGTTCTTCTCAAATTAAAGCTGGTCCCTTTGTCCCCCTGCTTTGATTTTCAGGTGCTATGGGAGAACCAGGTGAGCTTTGGGTGCTGTGCCATGTTTCCATGCCCAGTCTGTTTGTCTTGTGGGAGCATTGCCGGAGCTTGGCACAGCATGGCACGGCATGGAGCGGCACGGCACAGCATGGATGAGTCCTCCAGGCACCCGGCACTGCCGTGGCGGAGGGATGCAGTCCTGCCGCCCCGCGCCCAGCACCCCACAGGACGCCCGGCTCCTGCGGCGGGGCTGCCTCCTGGATTTCCATCCCTTGACTTTTCGGCTCTTCTCACCCCTCTCTTCATCTCTGGCCAATTATCAGGACAGTTCAAACAGACAGATTTACTGTCAGCTCAACAGAGGGTGAGATGCTCTGGCAGTGGGAGGCCACAGGGACGGCTCGGCAGCAGACGGGGTTGGGGACATTCTCTGGGCGGCACTGGGTGACAGCAGGGGTGGCAGGGAGCAGCACTGCGCGTCTGCCCTCGGCAGAGGCAGCAACGAGAGTCTCCTGGGTGCTGCATGGAAGTCAAACGAAGTCAGGCTGACTCCTTGGCTGCTCTGCTGATAAAACCAAACTTTGTGCACAAAGCAGAGGCAGCTCTGAACACTTCTGTTCACATACTGAGCTTTTTAGGGATAACTCTTACCTTAGAGAAAGGTATTTCAAAGCCAAGAGTCAGTTTTTCCCGCACGGTACTTTTTTCATACCACCTGGGTCAATGGTCCTCGTTAGTCCCCTGTAAACTGATGAGATAGCTGGGGCTGTTGAGTGAAGACCGAGATTGTCCCAGATTCAGATGAGAAGAAGCTGCCAGCTATGGTGACAATACAGGCATTGTCATTGTCTGGGGCCCCATAAAGTGAGATCGAACTGGGAGATGTTAAATGCACATCTCATGTCCTGAATCGCAAATGCAAGCCCCAAACCCTTTATGCCTTTAATGCAATAAAAGCAAAGGCAGCTGTATACAAACCATTTGGCAGCAGCTGAATGTTCAGGGTATCTGGGACTCTATTAAATCTTTTATGTGCCATGTCTTGAGCAATATACTACCAGCTGATGCCTGCCTTCTGCTTCGCAAATCTGGCAGCATTACATGCAATTTTTTCTAATGGCTGTATTTAACCATGGAAAATTTTCCTTTGTGCGGCGAGGGACCGCATTATGCAGAATGAGGACAAAGTAGTCTCTTCTTTCTGCTTTCTTGTGTTGCTTCGCATTGTAGATCTGCTTGAACATGGATTGAGATTAATTTAAAAACTGCTCTGACTTGTTACCAAGTGGATGTTTATTCCTTCCCCGGGAACAGATGCACGAATGGAGAAGCACAAAAAAGAAAAGATTGGGGCATTCACGTTTGGGGCGGGGGGAGGAGGATTTCTGAAACCAGGGGCATTTTACGAAGGATTCCTGCCTGTGGCAGAGGAGCCAAGCACTGAGCCTGACCGGGGCAGCACCGACACCGTTCCTGGTGTGTGTTTGAGTCAGGTTAGATCCCTGCAGGAGCTGTCTTAACGTGATCATTAACCATTAATGGCTGTGGTAACTGTAGCGGTACAAACGGAGCGTACGTGGGGCACGGAGAAGTGCCCTCTCGCCCTAGCTGTCCCTCGGTCGCTGACTGTGCCGCGCCGGGAGCTGTGCCGTCGGGCAACACCGCAGCGGGAACCGCGGGAACCACACGCCTCCCATGGGCTCGTGCCCACGGCCACCCTGGGCAGGTCAGCCAGCGCAGCTCGTCCCATGGGCTGCCCTGCCGCCCTGCGCTCGGGGAGGCCACGCTGCGAGAGGGACATTTCCATCACGCCCACGTTGGTGTTCTTTGCCAGGAAACAGAGAACAAAAATTTCCAGAGCGCCCGAAACTGGCGTTGCTTTGTATGTAGGTGATGCTGTTCCATTTCAGAAAACTATTTCTTATGATTACAGAGTACAAGACGTTTTCATCATTTCCTCATTTATTATACTGAGTTTTCATTTTCCCTGCAGAGAAACAAGAAGCAAATGACATAAATATAAAATTCAATGCCTGTTAAGATATTGCAAGTCACAACCTAAAAAAAAAAATAAAAAAATTTAGATGTTAATGAGCTTCAAGCCAAAATGTGAAATAAACTGACATCAGGAAAGAATGTTGTTCAGTGCCTGGATGGCTCTCATTCAGAGGTTTGTTTTTAGAGAAGTTATATGACCATGTTTTAAAGTGAAAGAATTTATAAAATTTGAAGTTATTTTTGCCAGGTTTATTAAATGTATGACCAGTTTAGCCTGCTTTAGGCAGGGGTGGGATCCTGATGGTGCTTTGCATTGCAGTAGATAGTCCATTATTATTAAAGTTTGCACAAAGCAGGGGGTTTACCTTACATTTTTGTGTTATGAACAGTCCCTGGCAGCTGTAGCTGATGGGCTTTGCACGGCCACAGGCGCTGGGGGGACGGTGCCAGCCGGGGGGGCACCGGAGACTGGGGACCCGATCTCTCCTGATAGCTCAGAGGCGCGCGGGGCATGGGCTGCCGCGGCGTAGCTCGGCGCAGGGCACGGCTCTCAGCGCAGGCACCGTTGGTGGGCACTGGGCTTGGCGGTGCCGCTGCCAGCGAGGGACGGGCAGCTGGCAGCGGGGGGTCGGTCGGGGGCTGAGCTGGGGTCCGGCGACCCACAGCCCAAGCCACACTCTGCCATGGCCGACCCACTCCAGTGCCCGCCCCGTGGGCTCTGCCAGCGGTGCCGGCCTCTGGCCACGGCGAGCGCGACCCAGGGAAGGTTGCTCAGGTCAAGCTGCCCGAGCGGTGAGCCTGTAACGTGAGGTCTGAGGTGTGCCGGGAGTTATTTCAATACATAATTTTCCGTTCTTACCATAATTGCAATGACGACGGCAAAATAATCCCCGTAATTTCAGCGCGCATCGCTAATTGGGATGTTTTTATCAGGCTAACGATAACCACCTATTATTTTGTCACCTTCTTGCTGTAATGTGTCCTTGATGATACTATATTGTGCGCCATTAGCGCCTGCAAATGGTTATTAATGGCAGTATTTTAGAAGTGCGGAAGAGTTCAGCAACTCCCGTCTGCCTGTGACGTTGTCTGCCGTCCTCAGAAACTCCCTGTGCTTGCTCCCGTGGTGCGTAAGCGTGACCAGCTCTCTAAGGAGCTGCGGGAAGCCACCCCCAGGTCAGCCTTCCTGCGCCGCACCACATGAAGGCTGCATGACCAAAATGCCAAATTACTTATTTTTCAAAGAAAATATATCCAGCACATTGTAATCACGGGTATGTCTGATAATTAAAAGAGGACAGACATAATTATACCAGATGTAGAAATTTCATTAGTTCATTTAGAAATAGTTACCTGGATAACTAATTAGCTCTTTTAAATATAGCTACCCTGGTAATTAAGGTGTCGCCAGGCTCAGAAGAGGCACAGCGACGGCAGTGCTGGCTGGCAAAGCCGTGCCAGCCCAGTGGGCTTCGTTCCTGTCGGCAGAGCTGGGGCCAGGGCCGAGGGCCGGCTTCTCCCACCAGTGCCAGGGGCTGCCGGGCTCCGCATGATGGCTGCGAGCCCCCGGTGGGAAGCCGGTGTCTCGCCTGGGCACCCACCATGGCCTCCTGCCTGCCCGGCCGTGAGAAGAGGCTGTCGGGGCCGGTGCGGTGGGGAGCAGAGCGGGCAGGGAGAGGCGGGAGGGAGCGGGCAGCAGCGGGCAGCTCGGTCCGCAGCGCAGCCTGCGCCCGGGGAAGGGCGCGTCCCCGTTGGCGCTGGCGTGGTACCCTGCAGGCTGGGAGCGCTGGAGAGGCACCGGGGTCACAGAACCCCTAGCAGAGAGGGTCCGGGTCTTGCAAGGACGGAGTGTTGCTGTGTTCCTGGGGGCACAATGTTTGTGGTTGTTTTTAACAAATTTACATTTTAATCGCTTTCTGCTAAAACAAATTGGATTATTTTGACCTTTGAGAGCTCAGCTATGTACGCAGTAGATTAAAACCAATCTGGTGGAGGTTGGCAGCCAGCGGCTGCGAGCGGAGCGGAATGAAGGCTGGGGGAGAAGCCCTGCGATTGCCCGTGGCCGGTCTCCATGCGGAGGCAGCAGGCACAGAGCTCTCCCCCACAGCCCCCCGACACCATTCCCTGCCGGAAAGCTCTCCCTGGGACTGGGCACCACGTCCCAGGGGAAGCTCTCGTGTGGCTGCCCGGTGAAAGGCAACTGGGTGGGATGGTGCAGCGCCCGGGGACACTGCGCTTGCAGCGGCACTGCTGGTTTCGGCCATCCCAAGTCGCAGCCCAGGGCTCAGGAATATTTGGGAGCGGGGTGGAAGTCCTGAGCAGCGTGGGTCTGAGCCTGGTAAAGCAGCACATGAGGATATGGAACATTTCACTAAATCTTTTTTTCCTTCCCCTTCTGCGGTACTTTAGGTGTGTATTGTGCAGAAGAGAGACACCGAGAAGATGTATGCCATGAAGTACATGAACAAACAGCAGTGCATCGAAAGAGATGAGGTTCGCAATGTGTTCAGAGAGCTGGAAATCCTGCAGGAGATCGAGCACGGGTTCCTGGTGAATCTCTGGTGAGCGTCTCTTCCCCTCTGCCCTCTGGGTCCTCGCAGAGCCCCTTCTTCCCTGTCCTCTGGAGACAGGGGCATCTGTGGGAGAAAGCCACCAAGCTGCTGCGATGGAAGTCCGTGATAATGGGAAATGCGTTCGGGAGTCATAGCGCAGAAGATACCCAAATGTAATGGCATCCAACATTTTAAAACAGCTTAGCTTCTCTTTTTCCATCAAACACCTCTGTGTCTTTGTTGGGTGTTTTTCACAGCCTGCTTGCAAATACCACTATCGGGTCCCTCCTAAGGGGCCCCCTGCCAATTTAGCCATAAAATATGTTTGTCCCGTGGTGCGTTGGGGTGCAGGTTGACTAAGGTGTCTTGAGGCACTACGATGCTCCCAGTGGCTGCCGTTTCTTTAATAGTCCATCCCGTACGCATGGAGGTACTGAGAACTGTGACAGTCTGTGGTGAATCAGATGCTCTTTGGGGCCAACTTTGCTAGCAAACAACAGCTTGAAAAGTCAAAGAAACTAGAATTTTTAGAGGTGATGATTTATAACTTTTATTAATAGAAGAATGATACAAAATATATAGTGTTTTACACAGTAAGTATTTGGTCCCTTTATACTGCATATAATTTTTTACTGTTGTGATCTAGACAGGATGCGTTTCAAAAGCATTACCAACTAAAGCTATTTGTTAAATTTCATCTTGATTTGAGGAGATATTTTTTAAATTAGACTCTAAAACATTACCCGGTAACGAGAATAGTTTCTGCCAGTGCGCGCCCAATTGAGCTAGTATTGAGCAATTTGAAATGTAACTATTCTTAGTGTCAGATCTGTTGCTTTAAAAAAGTTATGAGATCTCTTCACATTATCAGGCTCATGACCTTTTCCTGGAGAAAGACTAAGGGCAAAAGGGGGTTTTGCAACAGGTTCACAGGCCAAATAGAATATATTCCTGTAGAGCTCAGGTATATCATGATCAAATTCATTTACAAATTTTAGAAAATGGTGCATTAGGATAAGGTCGTTGGTTAGGTTGGGGTGAGTCCTTAGCAGTCAACCTCCTGACTCTCTCCTGGTTCCTCTGCCGGGTGGTCCGGGTGGTCCATCCTCTCTCTGCCTTCGCCCCCCTGCGAAGGAGTGCCCGACACGGGGCAGGGACTGGGATATCCATCACCTTCACCCACAATTGACCAGTACGCCACAAAGTGATCCTGTGCTGGCGAACATCACTGAGCACTGCTGGAGGGAGCTGGGGAAGAGCAAATACAGGACAAGTTGCGGGGTGATATAAATAAGGAGTTCACAGCTTATATTTCCAGACCGCACAAAAAGTGACATTTATGAGAGATGATGGAAAACCTTTTCTATCCCATTGGGTGCAGGATGACGGACTGAGAAGGGAAAAGATGGCTGGTCCCTTCTCTTACTATGTATGTGACCCGGGTTGTTCAAAATTTTGCCTAGGATTTATTCCCCAAGTGTCTTGCACACCCTCGGCAGGGTTTGAAATGCATTCTTTCAAACGATAGTGTGGCTTTTGGTAAAGGCAGGCTGCTGCGGCCGGCGCTTAGCGAGTGTCATCAAGGCAGGGAGGCAGAATTTCCAACCCGGCAGTTTTAGAGATTGACTAAAAATTTGTGCAGCCACAACCACAAGGAGAAAATAGTAAATGTGAAATAAAGGCCATACTTACTTGGAAAATAATAGGTAAGCAAAACCGATATGTTACGTAAAAAGTACAAGGAAGTGCATCTGCAATGCACAGTGCACAGTAATTTCCTTCAGAGACTGCAAGGGGTTTGTTACTGTTGAAGTGTGGTTTTAAGGCTGGAATCAGTGCCTCGTGAACGGCTCCCTGATTTTGCAGAGACAGAAGAGGGGCAAAAGCAGCAGTTTTCCTGGGGGAGCTGCACACCTTGGGTGGCCGCAGGCAGCTGGCTGGCCATGGGCCTCCCCTCCCTCTACGGCCGTGCGGGATGTGCGGCAGGCAGGTGGGCGGGAAGATTTTCGGAAATTCAGGAAGTTTTATACCAGAGTGGTGAAAAGTGACAATACTTTACATTCTTTTTGTTGATCTGTTACTCCAGAATAGCCAAATAAATCAGTATTTATTTCTTCAGCATTTTAGCAATTGCAAAGTAAATAGAGTTCAATCCAGTTGGCGGCCGGTCACCAGTGGTGTCCCCCAGGGCTCGGTGCTGGGGCCGGTTCTGTTTAGTATCTTTATCAACGACCTGGACGAGGGGATCGAGTGCACCCTCAGTCAGTTTG